>MKEJ01096467.1:0-16271 GCA_001753735.1 Embelia ribes | reverse complement strand
TATACAAATGTTCCGCATTCAAAAGCTCTCTCAGGCTGAATAAAGTCAATAAAACATCCGTGGCAGTTGTGGAACAGTTGATAATTATGTATCTGTACATGCAATCAAATATAAGGATTAATACTGTAGTTAAACCAAACTATCCCGTTGCACACTTTGATTAACAGAGAAGTCAGAAACCAATGAGGTAAATTCTATTTGACAGTTGTACAAATACTGTCTACTATAAAGCTGTCATATGTTGTCAACTGAAAAGATAGGTGAAAAAATGATTTTCTCTCTCTATATTTAAAGTTCAGTTAATTCATTTATTACTCTAACTGTCACTAATATCATGCCTGAACCCTCACTAACTTAAGTATCATAGAGTAAATGGACAATTCCATGTCCACACTTTCAGGTACCAAAAAAACTTAAAGATGACCTCCGGAAGATAATCCCTCTATTCACGTTTTTAGGTATTTATCATCAGGGAGCATGTATTCGATTCACAACTGGATACATACTCTTAATTAATAATGTATTTTTGTCGAATATTTGATTTATCAATTACAAGTAATGTTTATTTATCTCCACATACCAAAATTAGTTTTGAACTAGTTCGGGCCCGATGCAGGCTTGTATGAATCAAGCATAAACGATGAAAATAAGACTCCATAACAAACAAATAATTGTGAACAAATTATCTAAACATATGAGCCGAGCAAGATCCTGAGGTGTGGTCCGCTCATTTTCAACGCTGTATGAGTCTACCATCAAATTCAAACCACACTGCTATTTTCGTAAATCCCTCCTGATCCAAGCCCACTTCCACCCACGCCTGTATAAACCCCCACTATAAAATCCTCCACTTTTCTTTTTCTCAATTCAAAAGCCCCAAACCCTCAGCCCCCATTCTCTCTCTCTCTCTCTCTCTCTATATATATATACATATACATATATATAAACACACACAGGAATCGTCGATTCATCTTCTCCGCTCTCTACTTCTCTATTCAATTTAGGGTTACAATCAATTGGTCAACGATGTCGCTGAGACCGAGCGCGAGGACGGAGATTCGCCGGAATAGGTACAAGGTGTCGGTGGACGCGGAGGAGGGGCGGCGGAGGAGAGAGGATAACATGGTGGAGATACGCAAGAACCGGAGAGAGGAGAGCTTGCTCAAGAAGCGCCGTGAGGGGCTGCAGGCTGGCCAGCAGTTCCCCGCCTCCGTAGCTGCTCAGTCCGCCTCCGCCGTTGAAAAGAAGGTATATATACGCATTTATATGTACGTATGTATGTATGCGTGTATGTATATGTGATTGTGATTGGATTAAATTTGTTTTTAGGAGTTGGATGGAACTCTGAATTTGATGGTTAGGGCTTGATGAACTGTACGGACTTGAATTTGGGTATTTTAGGGATTTTGTTTTTATGGTGTTTTTATTTGTTTTCTGATGAGGGACTCACACCAGTGCTTCTTATGAACCCCCATCCTGAACTTTAGATATTGAAGTTTAGGAACGTATCTAATACTATTCAATTCCCGAAAAAATAGGGGTTTGCAATAGAGACTCCCTTGAACTCTATTGTTCAGCCCCGATTCTATTTCTAATTTTCTGGTGTTGCCTTTCTCCATATCTCAGTGTGTAATTCACTGTTTGAAGTGTTGGGATTAAAATTTAGAGGTTGGAAATGGGATAATAAGATGGAAATGGATTAATACTTTTGGTTTGAGGTTAGTTCCAATATAACAGAATGAAGAAAGGAAATAAGGTTTGTCGTATGATGTAAGATTATGTATCACATCCTAATTGTTATATATATCTGTGGGATTTGATGATGTCCTATGCACCTCAATTTTGGTGTAATTGTATGGACTGGAATTTTGGTAAATTTAGGCTTTTGTTTTTGTGAGGTTTTTTCGGGTTGCGAATGATAATTTTGGTCGGGGTTAGTTCCAATTTGACAAAATGAAGAGATTTGTCCTGGGATGTAGATTATGTATCCTTTTGTCTTTGATAGTTTTATCTTTGTGGGTTTTGATAGTGTTATATGTGCTTGTTTGGATGAGATAGTCTGAAGCTGCAATTTTGTATCTAGGATCTAGAAAGGACTCAATTTTAGTGGCTAGAGTTTTGTGTATTGTTCGAAGTAGAATTGGGATAAATTTTAGGCTTTTGACTTTTTGATGCTTTATTTTTTTGCTAATGGTAATTTTAGTTTGAGATCAGTTCCGATGTAAAAGAATGAAGAAAGGAGTAATATTTTTTCTGTTATGTATGGTACATATAGCATAATAATTGTTACTTTTGTCTTTGTTGGTTTTGATGGTGTCATGTGCTGAATTTGATGAGATGATTGAAAGGTGCAATTGTATGTCAAGTTAAATCCCTTTCTTTGGTAAATAAGTTTATCATTTCCCTTATAGTGGGAGATCTTGAATTAATAGGAATATCTAAATGATTTACAAGATTTTTTAAGGTTTCTATGAGTTTGGGGTTTAAAAGCAATTTTTTTAGTGTACTCTTTCTGTTGCTATGTTTGATTTGGTATCATTTGTATGGTTCTATCCAATCTAGAAAGGGGTTAAATTATTTATGTCTAGTAGAAATGAAACATATCATTTAGTTATCTATCTTCTTTTATTTGATTTTGTATCTAGTAGGTCAGTAGATGTATGGATTTGATTTTGCAAGTGTTTTGATATTGTTGTTCTTCTAAGATGAGCTAATTGAAATCTGTACTTGCACCATCATTTAATTTGTGGTTATTATGCTATCAATTTAGTGGACCGCATTTTAGCCGCAGAGGTAGATTTAGGGTTTGTAAATAATACAAGCTGGAATTTGTGTATTTTAGGTTTTTTGTTTTATGGGGTGCATTTTCTGAACTAATTGATAATTTTGGGTGTGGGGTTTTAGTTTCCATATTACATGTTCAGTTTTGCCTAATTCATAGAAGGAAATAAATATGTTATATGCTCAGTAGATTATGTCCCAAACTGTAATGGTTACTTAAATTCTATGTATTACTTAATAGTTGATATAGATTACCACCTTGGTCGTTTTGATAGCGTGATATAATCCATCTTTGATGAGCTAGTTGGAAGCTGCAATTGCTTTATCATGATATTTGCTGCATGTCAAGTCAATCTAGTTATGTAATAATAGCCTTGAAAAAGATGGCTTGCAAAATTTGATCTTCGGTCTATTTTCTAGTATTGTTTTGGGGTGGAAAAATAATAAAATATGAGGTTTAGATGAGTTTAGGATTCATCAGTAATCTTGTAAGAATATTCGTAACATCGTATATGTTGTGCCTCTGTTAATAAGCTTTCCCTTTTCATTTGCAAACACTCTTGCTTGAGAAAAAAATAAAAATAAAAATAGATAATAGGAAATTAGAACTCTCTTACTTCAGATGCAATAGATGAATGGAAATTAGCTACTTCACTGTTAATAATGTTCTGTATGGGTCACATATTTCTGATTTTCTAGTAGTTTGTTTCTTCCTGATTATGGATGTTCTTCATTTTTATTCTAATCTCTTGTCATTTTGGTTAATTGCAGTTAGAACATCTTCCAGCAATGGTTGCAAGTGTGTGGTCTGATGATGGCAACTTGCAGCTTGAGGCAACCACTCAATTCCGGAAGTTGTTGTCCATAGGTGATCATTGTTTCACTTTATTATGTCAATAATATAGTCAGGATGTTGTATTGATTTTTCATTCCACTTATCTTATCAGAAAGGACTCCTCCAATCAATGAAGTTATCGAGTCGGGTGTTGTTCCTCGATTTGTTCAGTTTCTTATGAGAGAGGACTTCCCACAGCTTCAGGTCAGTAGTATTATGCTACCTGATTTAATCTTTATTGCTGGCTTCTATTTGCTGGTGAAATTTCCTTTCTTCACCCCTTCAAATTTTTCCGTGTAGTTTGAAGCGGCTTGGGCACTCACGAACATTGCTTCGGGCACTTCTGAGAATACAAAGGTGGTGATTGATCAGGGTGCAGTTCCTATTTTTGTTCAACTTCTTGGTTCTCCTAGTGATGATGTTCGGGAGCAGGTAATATTTCTTTTGATCTTAGGTCTTTGTTGTGGATCTTTTATGCTTGTTTTATCGTCATTTAAGTTTGACTTTTTGCACCTTGACATTCTTTAATGGTTTGTTAATATGCATAAGTTGATGGTTTTTTGCTTTATCTTTGGACATTTAGGCTGTTTGGGCTTTAGGTAATATTGCTGGTGATTCTCCTAAATGCCGTGATCTTGTCCTTGGCAACAACGCATTGATTCCTTTGCTGGCACAGCTGAATGAGAATGCCAAACTGTCCATGTTAAGAAATGCTACCTGGACACTTTCCAACTTCTGTAGGGGAAAACCACAGCCTTCGTTTGATCAGGTTTGTCTATTTGTATTGTCCTTTTCTTCTCTTTTCTATATTATGTCCAGGAATTCAGAAACCGGTTTGTCCCATATGTCTGATTTGTGAATCGGAACCCCTGCACAAATTTGATTGCATCTGACATTTGCATATCTTTTAGAAAAATATTTTTATGTAACTTTGATGTTTATGCAGAAGAAGATGCCATATCTTCATGTGGTTGTGTATATTTTGCAAGTCACACAACGTGGCTGTATAATGTAAATTTTTAGTAAAGTGAATTTTCCATAATCACATAGATTGTGATATCTTATTTCAGGAGAGATTTCATTTAACGTAATTATGTTTTATGATGGTGTACTATTTTCGTTTTGGACCATCCATATCCCTTTTTTAAGTAATATACTTTTGCTCGACTCCCATGGGCGCGGTGTGCCTCATACTACCAGTTTCCCTTCTACTTACTTCACTGTACCTATAAATAGTTTGTGAGGTGTTGTACAAAAAATAAAATAAAAAAATGGTCATGTATTAAAAAGTGAAATTTTAGCAAAACATTAAATTAGTTATAAGTTTATAAGTTTATCCCTAATAAATGTGATTTTAGCATACTTCAATTATCAAAAATATTTGATATGAAGGGTCAATTTATTAAGTTTAAATTTTAGTTGAGTTTATTTTTAGAAAGTAGATATTATTTTAGGACGTACCAAAATATAAATGTGAACAATTATTTTGGTACGAAGGAATATTTATTATTCATTACTCTCTCCGTTATTTTTGAGTGACCTTTTAGATTTGGGCACACTAATTAAAACAATAATTAGTAAATACTGGTAGACTAATTTGCTCCTACTTAATTTATTGGGAATGTAAAAAAAGTGAATTGTTAATCTAAAAATATTACAATACACTTTTTTAGAGCAATTCTAATCATAATAATTACATGACTGGCAAAATTAAATCATAATATAATTATGTTTAGAGCAATTTTATTATTGAAATAATTTTAATAAACTTATTATTTTCAAGAAGTTTAGCTTGATGAAATTTAATGATAAGTTTATTATTTAAAAAATTTTAATTAATGAGACATATGTCAATTAATTATGTTGATGCTTGTCAAAAATAAAGTGAAAATAGTTGAAATAGTAACTTGTATATAATTCTCCAACATAAATAAATTTTTATCTTTTTAATTATAATATTTTTTCTTTTGTTTCTATGCATAGTGTTGGTGTTGGTGTATATTTTATACGTTTCCAGTGAAATTAAGTTTCTAGAAATTTTATTGTGGCAATATTTACAAATAAAGTAATTTTTTTAATAAGCTTTATTTTGCAAGGATGTTTAATTTTAGTAAAATTATATTATGATAAAATTTTATTTAAAAATCCTAAATATGCAATATGTATATAAAAAAAATTATGCAAATATATGTCACGATTTGAGCGAAAGTAAAAGAATGCGCAACTTTTTTATCAACATATATATATATATATATATATTAGAGAGAATAATAGAATATTTTATCCTATTTTTTTATTAAAAAAACATACCTTTTCTTGAGCCCTAAAATTACATTCACCCACTTATAGATCACAAAAAAAATAAATAGGCAATTTTTAAAATTGCGTTTTATTAATTCATTAATTACCTTACTCCAATTAAAAATTGTCATATATTAAAATTAAAATTTTATTTTGAGAGCTAAAATATTTTTTAAATAAAGATGTGTGGCCTAATGTAACTCATATAAAATATTTTTACATACATTCGTATAATTATTCTCTGCAATTTTTTTCTTCAAACTTTTAAAGCTAAAACTGGCATCAGTTTATTCACAAATTCTTATTCACTAGAAGGCCCAATGTAATGTATGAACAAACCATTGTTAGTTCTCCGACCCTTCCCCGAAAAACGTTATCGCTATGTCACATTCGTAGTTCTGTCTTCTCGTCGTTTTAACTAGGAGGCCTAATGTAATGTATAAGAAAGAACACGCCTTTTCGCGCTTGTATAAGAAAAAAACTTGCGTAGAATTACCAATGCGACACGTATAATCGAAACTATATGCCATAGTGATGCTTCAAGGGAGATAGCCTTGCGCAAAGGAGAGAATATTTTCGTAAAAAAGAGAGGAACAAAAGAAAAGAGCCAAAAAAAAAAAGCACATAATAATTCTATTGCTCCTTTTTCCTCTGAGCTTCAAACTAATCTTCCGAAATAGAATCTTCAAGCTGCTGCAACTTTTCAAAGTCGAAAAGTCATAACAAGTTCTTTATTGATCGATTTGAACCTCGCCCGAGTTTGAAGTTTTTCGTGTACTCTAATAGTAAGCATCAATAGGATCGAATTCATCCCAATTATAGCTGTAGGTGAAAACAAATTTTCCACGTACGCAACCGCAATAAACGGATTATGTCCTCATGGGATTGATATATCAGTAAGCGTACTATCGATAACATCATAACCCTTTATCTCGTGACAACCGTCGTAAATGTCTGTATTATAAAGCAATGCTTTTCCGCCCTTTGTCGCAAATAAAGGTACCGATTTGTAGCCCATATATGGTATTACAAAAATTTTAGCCCTCAAATTTCCGTTGCCATATTCTTTCATTGCCTAGAATTCTACGCTACTGTCTTGATCTTCCGGATCACACCAACGAGCCATACATAGGCACCCATCGTGAACACCTAAGCCAAGAATGAAATTACCCTCTCCATTCTTATGATGTGGCATTGGCACATCGATAAAATCATCTGTGCTCGGGTCGAAATAAACAATATAGTGAGACTTAAGGAACTTATTACCACGATGATCAACACATCCCTAATACCAATGTATATGCCCTTTGAAGTACGGACCGGGGTTTACCCTAGCAATCCGACAATATTGCATTTTCCAACTACTATCCCTGCAAGTGCTAACATATATGTCTTCCGTAGGCCAAGACCAATAATCAATATCGTGACTATGCGACAACAAGACATTGTATTTATTAACCGTGGAATCGTAACAGAGTCCAATAACAAAATCAAACTCAAATCAACGGGCACAGATAACAAACCGTCACAAGAACAATGTGCTACCACCTCGTGTCGACATATCAAGTTTTCTTGCATCGGGGTAGGCACGCTCTCCAGAGAAGGCTCATGATTAATTGAATGGAAAGAGAAACGATCAAACTCCGATTGAGAAAACAAGAGAGCCTTGGTTCTTCTTGTCGTTAACTCGAAATCACAGATTCCCATTGTTTGGAAACACACTTAAAACGAGCAGCGGATCAATTGGGTGACCTTGAGATTATATCGATAAAGAGATCTTCGGGGATGCAAGAGGAGCCTAATTGCTTTTTGGCCGTAGCTATGGCTAACAATTTTCACTAGCCGGAGTTGTATATATTTATATATGTTTCTATATATGTAGGGTTTGAATATGAAAAATTTGATCTCTTCCAAAACTTGAGAGCAAGTAGTGTAGATTTGTTGAGAGATAATGTTCCTGGATTTTTATTGTTAGATTTATAGTAAGAAAATATTTGTTTTCTTACTATTGCAGTTTTACATGTGCATATGATAGTTGGAAATATTTACAATAATCAAATCAATTTTATATTTATAGCATGGAGTAGGTAGTGTTTTTCTTAGGCTACGGTGTTTTCCTCTGTGCACGGATAATATGAATATTTTTTTTATTGAGTTGTCCAAAAAAACAAAAAATGCTTATTTCTATTTTTAAGATAGGTAATCATTGCTAAAACTAAAGGTATTACCATTATTATCCCTTCATGTTTATAAGAGTTATAAATAAGACAAAAGTTGTAGAGATATCTTAATAATTCATATTAAAATTCAAATTTGAAGAGTTTGCTTTTTGACTTTTATATAATATTATGTATTGATCAAATCTGGTCTATTATTTATACAAAGAAGTATAAAAAAGGAAATAGCTTAACGTAGTGCAAACAAGGTGGCCTTTTTAAAGGGTCCTTTTGAAGTTCCAAATCAAATATTGTTAAATCAAGGTTTGTTAGATTTTTGACGAAACAAACTAATTATTATATTTATAGGAATTTTAATAATGTACATGATTATTTTATAAACATGCTCGGTTGAGTTTGAGATATTTTCAAGTTTGAAGAGTAAGAATGAGCATTACGGAGCAATAGTTCAAAAAGCATTGAAATTTATCTAAATAGAGTCAAGAAAAACGAAGTTCCTTGAACCAAGTTGAAGCGCCCGGTATTAACAAGAGTGTCCGACCACCGGACACAAGCTGTCTGGCTACCGAACCGGGCCTTGCGCACCGGGCATAGGTGTCTGACCATCTTACAATTGCACTGATTAAGACGAATTTTGAAGCTCTAAAATAGGCATGAATTTCTTGCTTCGGTTAGAAACATGAAAGCCAAATATTTTCTTATGTAACGTTGATTCTAAACAACGGATTTATCGAAGTTTTGGTCTATCAATACCAAGTCCTCAAACAACAAAAAAACAACCACGAGATCGTGAAGGTTTTCGTATTCTTAGCTCTAGCTATTCTGTCAAAAATTCCCCTAGTTCCCAAATTTGTATAAATTTTCACATTCATTTATTGGGAAGCTTGCGAGTGAATAATTCTTATTGTATCCTGAGAGTGATTTATGAACTCTCGGTTTCCTGTTTAAGTTAGGATTTTGAGGGATTATACTCGTTTGCGGGTATAAGTTCAATCTAGGGCTTAAATATTCAATTTGTAACGGTAATAGTAGCACCCGCTGAGCTACTTGTTGAAGCATTTTCATGTTTAGTTCTTCATTTATGTTTATTTAGACGGTTGTAGGCCAATGACCGAGACCTCGTTTTTGTTGTTTTGAATAAAGTTATAAGGCTAAAAACATGATAATAAGGTCTAGTGAATTATGTTTCATTATATTGGAGCTTGTCTATCTCATTTATAAGATATGTTTTATTTCAGAATTGTCCATAAAAGTTGTGATAGTTATTTAATGA
Source organism: Embelia ribes (assembly GCA_001753735.1). Classification (NCBI taxonomy): domain Eukaryota; kingdom Viridiplantae; phylum Streptophyta; class Magnoliopsida; order Ericales; family Primulaceae; genus Embelia; species Embelia ribes. The sequence continues at coordinate 6,904 of MKEJ01096467.1, read as the reverse complement.
CGTGTTGTAAAATTTCTGGGGTATTACAGAAGAGGTATCTATATTGAGGGAATTGGCATATCAATCATTTAGCAAGGCCATTTGAGGAGCAAAAATTCCGAGCTAATAATTTTTTTTGTATGGAAGGCTACCCAATATATCTTTTTATGTATACCACAAAATATTAAGAAAAATTTCTTAGAAACTTATAGAAAACTTGACAAATATATATTCATACAAAATAAAATAATAAATAAATAAAAATATAGTGAAAGATAATATTTTTAATACTATTATGCTATAACAAATACTTTTTTATGTATAGTCTTTTAAATTATGAGTATTATATTTATGAATCCCGATGCTCTGAATAAACTTAATTTTCGCATGTGTATATAGAAATATATATGGTAACGGTATCATGCATTACATTGTTGGTTTTATCGATCATCATCGCGTATTGGAAAACGATATATCGAACGTCTATCCTACTATTGGAGACAAATTTTAAAAACAAAGACACAAAAAAGTGGACAAAACAACGATAATTACGAGCTTGCACAACAGCTAGCTAGGCCACTCTTAATTATTAATAAGTATTATTATTACATAATGGAGAAAATATGGACTCCAATTATTTCCTTGGCCCCCTTTATTCATAATTATAATCCATATATATTAAGTACTTAGCACATTAATTAAAAAACCCTAGCCAATAACAGGGGTCTTAATCACAATTCCAGCATGATTAATCACAACCCAAACCCTAGCACAGCTGAAATTGCCAATGACAGGAGATCCTGGAGGCACGATTATGGCGTTAACCCGAGGATTTTCTTTCTCAATTATCCGTTCCGCAGTCTTTCCCTTTGTTCCGACAAGCTCGGGCCATCTGCTTTTCCCTACACAAAAAAGTTTCGAACCGAACCGAACCCAAATTATATATATAAAACGATGTCATTTCTTATATATATATATATAAAACGACGTCGTTTCATTATTCGGATAATTCGGATAATTACCCGAATTACCCGAACCCAAATTATTCGAATTTTTGAAGAAAAAACCCAAACACCCAAATTTCGGGTTCGGGAACCCGAATTTCGCTCTCCCTATTTATGATATCTTCTCATTTCTTTCAGGTTTTTTTTTTTTTTGGACCCCTATTTATAAGTAGGGAATACAGTTGGTAAATTTACGATTAAATCTCTGTACGTTACCTATTTGAGTTGGGAAACCTTTGATTATGGGCTACGATGTGCACCCGGTCCAACCCATTCACATTTTATAGAGCATGTAACATAATGTGGACTGGTAGTTTTTTGTTATGGTTTGTTCTAAAAATAAAAAATAAAAAAAATAAAAAGATATTCATGAGAAACTGCTATAAATTATTTATTTTCAAAAATTAAATAACGAAAATTTCCAATCAAAATTTGAAAAATGAATAAGAAAAACTAAATATGAAATAAGTTTTCAGTTTTTCAGAGCTTAAGAAATGAGATTTAGATCATTGTTATAAGGAAACGCTATATGGGCAGGAAAATCCATTTTTCTGGAAACTCATTTCTGGTACAGAGGCGAAATACTGAATTTTTTTTTTTAATTTTAAATTGGTTAAGTTTTGTTTTGTGATAATTTTTAATCTAAATCTTTAAAGATACAATATTATCTCTTAATAAAAAAAACATACAAGTTAGAATTAATTAATTTATAATTTTGGATATGAAAATTTTTGTTACAAAAAAATAAGATGAATGATAAATTTAGAAAAAAAAATTGTATGAAATACTTAATAATTTTTAGAAAATAGTTAGGCATATGAAACATATAGTTTTAGTCTCATTATTTTCACATGTTTTTATTTCTATATAGCTAAAAGTTACTGCCGTGCACGGCACGGCACGTTTAGGCCGCTTGGTCTTCAAATAAATATTTATTTAATTTTGTAGTTGTATTTTATTTAAAAACAAATTTCAAAAAAGCCCGTTCAATGAAGAAGAAATATATTAGTCTATTATTGTACAGAAGTATTTCCAAAATTGTAATTAATAATGCTGGTAAAAATATAGAAAAGTGTTATAATTATCATTAATTAACTAAATACACTAAGATAATGACGATTTGACCCTTTTTTTGGATCTGGATACTGGATAGTTAAAAAAAAAATAAATTGTGCGGTATATCAATTAGATCACTTGAAGAGATATATTAAATAAAAAGGAACAAAACAATTTGGTATCAGTGTAGGCCGATTTGAAAAAATAAGCAGCATCTACAAATTTGTATTAACTATCAATGTGACATTGTACAAATTTCGTAAGAGTAACTACGCTCATACCAGGTCATTATACAAATTTGGATTGTGTGGTTTAAAATTGGTCACGTAATCACATACTCTCTCCCCCTTAAAAACGGAATGATATTTATTTATAAACCACACAATATAATAAATTAGTATAAATTTCATTACCCTTTTGCTAAACAAAATTCTTCTCCAAAAATAAAAATAGGTCTCCTCGAGTGATAAAAAGCTAAGCACTTTTCTAAAGAATCTGGTAAGAGGATTCCAGACATAAATTATCATCAATTTGCATAAGTAACAAATCGTCAGCAAAAACAGTGTGCTACCTGTTGGCTGAAAAAATTAATACAAAACAAAATATAGATATCAAATTTAATATGGTTCGACAAATTGTGTCTACGTCCATATAAATGAGTTAAAATTTTATTTCAAGTCATTCAAAAATGGTACAAAAATTATCACCATGTTGTAATACTCGTAACTCTCTTTTCTCCAATGCTCTTTTCTCTTGTTTTGGTGTAATTTGAACTGCAACAAAGCTCATCTATTTATGCACAACTCTTTGCATGAAACATGCCAAGAATAACCGCGTGAAATCACACAATTTGGCGAGATGTGCCCATCATGATAGGTGTGAATTAAATCCATCACTACCACCTCGCGTCGACGTAGCAAGTTTTCTTGCATTGGGGTCGGCACGCTCTCCAGACAAGCCTCGTGGTTAATTGAATGAAAAGAGAAACTATCGTACCCCGATTGAGAAAACACGAGAGTGTTGGTTCTTCTTGTCGACAAATCGGATTTCAAAGATTCCCATTGTTTGGAAACACACTTAAAAGGAGTGGCAGATCGACAGGGTAATCTTGAGATTATGTCGATAAGGAGCAATTAGTGTAGATTTGTTAAGAGATAATATTCCTGGATTTTTATGATTAGAATTATAGTAAGAAATTATTTTCTTACTATTGCATTTTGTTGTACATATGCTCCACCAGGGGAAGGCGACTTGCGGTCCTTCTGACCCTGAAAAATTTAGCGAAATAATTGCATAAATGTCAATTTTTTTTATACTCCTATAGCTTAGCCTTCCGGAAAAACAAAAACACCCCGCTATATAGGACAATAAAGATTCAACCTCCTACTTAAAAATTCTGAGTATGCCAATAATACCGTATATGTAAGTTGGAAAGATTTACAATAATCTAATAAATTTTATATTTACATCACAATTCACTCCCATAAAATATCACATGTGCTTATTTTTGTATTACTAATAGATTGTGCCATGCATGCTAATAGGATAAGCTTAACCACAATTTGCGAGTTTAACATGTATTAAAAAGAGAAAAGCTTAATTTAATACAAACAAGGTGCCCCTTTTAGCGTCCTTTTAAGCTATATTGTAAGACTCGAACCATTCTTCAAACTCGAAAAGTAATCGGGTCACAGGTTACCGGTTCAATAAGTGGATCAATCAAAATTAAACTAAAGTCAACCTGTTGTGTTATATATACATTAATAAATAACTAAATATATATAGCATCCAATATATACTCACATTTACAATTTTTAAATTTATATATCAACAATTTATTAGAATAAATATAATTAGATAAAAGATAGACAACACGTACAACTAAGTTCAAATTTAAGTATAAAAAATAATAAAGTGATAAATATTTATAGGCCATCAAAAAGTATATTTTGAGTACGTATCTTGAATTTAGAGAGAAAACTGAGAGATATTTGATTGAATATTGAATAAAATATTATTATTATTATTTATTATTATTTTTTTTTTATGATGTGCGTCTGTAATATTGGGTTTGGGACATGAAGGCTTGGCTGGTTTTGTTTGTATACTAATATTGTTTTTTTTTTTATTTTATTAATCGGTGGGTTTTGTGGAACTTGGTCTCGGGTCTTAAAACCTGCAATTGAACCGCTAGGTCCACCAGTTTTTCCAATTTATACCGATTTTCTTTTTGGAATGGTTAACAGGCACATCCTGGCCCGAAACTTGAACCAGGCCCCGGTTCAACCAATTCAACCGGCCAGTGCAGGCTGGTTTTTAAAACATTGCTTTCAAATCAAATATCGTTAAATCAAAGTTTAAACATGCTTGGTTGGGTTTGAGACATTTTCAAGTTTGGAGAGTAAAAATGAGCGCTGAGGAGTGATAAGTCAAAAAGCATTGAAATTTATCTAAATAGAGTTAATAAAATCGAAATTCATTGAAGCAAGTCGCAGCCCCGTTGGAGCAGATGCAAGATTTTAATCAAGTGATGATTTTAAAATCCAAAAATAACATAAAAAGAGCGGATGTAACCCATACACCTATTTTCCAGGCTAAACTTGTATTTTTGTAAGGGCACAAAATTCATTTACAAATATACATTCCTTTTAAGAAACGAAACTAATATAAAATGCTAGTTGTGCTACAATACTGATTTGTACATTCTTTTTCTTTGTCTATAAATATCTTTTTTGAGAAATCTTCTAAATTATTTTGAGCCTTACAAATTATATTTACTTCATACGTTACAACATAATAGCTAATTAGGCCCAAAATAGTTTATTTACCCAAATTAAAATTATTTTCAACATAATATAGTATTATTCATTGTATCCTATAAGGAAACTATTGATCATGGTTGATAAGCCAGTTCATATCAACTGCCATATATATACATACATGTTTGTTATATATATGGGGTGGTGGCAGTATGAAAATTTGTTAATTTATTTTTCTGGTCTTTTTTTATTATCACTATGATTATTGAGAAGCTATGGCCAAAGAGACAATGGAGCTTGATTTTTAGTTTGCTTTGTATGCTTCAATTATGCTTTTTAATTGATTCTTCAAGAGAGGCCACAGTAAGGTATTCATAACATTTTTTAATTTTGTCATTGAGCCGCAAAAATATAGAGTTATCAACATGCAACTAGTTATATCAGTTTGTGTCGAAAATAAATTATTTAATGAAAAAAATACATATGATTTTGCGTCTCTGTCTTCTGCTAAGTTTCTCTTGAGAGAATTTTATGTTTCTAGAAAACTCTTGTATGAAAAATATAAATAATATTTAGATTTTTTTGTTAATAGATTTTACTAATAAACTTAACAAAACTAACGAGCTTAAAATTATGGTGATCCAAAATATAAAAACTCAAAATATAAACCGTTACAAAATTTATATTTTAGTCCAAACCCAAGTTTAACTTTCAACCTACACCAATATTTTTTACTAAAACTACCATACAAGCAGCATATGTTCAAGCATAACGAAAATATCATATCAATGTAGATACTCGTTTGATAATTTTTCTTCACATGTGTGGGTATGAGTAATATTAGCCTATACATAGTTAGGGACATGACAATGATTCTATGCAGGGTTGAGTATTCGGGTATACTCGACCCGAATTACTCGAAAAAAAAAAACGAAATTTTCAAACCCAAATTATCCGAACCCAAAATTCCCGAACCCAAATTATGAACAAGAAACCCGAATTATATACATAAAACGACGTTGTTTCTTATACATATATAATATAGAATCACGTTGTTTAATTATTCGGATAATTCAGATAATTACTTGAATTACCTGAATCGAAACCTAAATCCAAACCCGAATTATCCGAATTACCCAAATTTTTGAAAAAAAAATTGCGAAACCGAATTTCGGGTAATTTGGATCGGGTACCCTAATTTCGGATTCGAAAATTTGAATTTTGCTCTCCCCTAATTCTACTTATGGTGGGAAAAGTTACTATTTTGGTAATTATGTTTTCTTTTGTCAGATTGAGGGATAACTAAAGGGATTTTCGAAACTTTAAAAAATAACCACGACATTAGTCTACCTTAATATTAATGTTGACATAAAAAAGATATCGATTTATTCAGTTTGAGCTATTCTTACTATGATCATGCTGTTTTAGAATTTATATTTTCAACCTAAGGGATTAATCGACGAGCCGATTGATCGACACTTTTCCCACTGTTTCTAATTTCTATATACTCTATGCTCGATCATAAATACTTGTTATTAAAATTGAATAATATGCATGTTTATCAAATTTACCATGCTAATAGGACCGCGGATGAAACTTCAACGCACCTTCCCGTGCGGTTGCAAAAATTGGATGATGGTCACGTAAGCGTCGTTTGCTTTTCCTTTTGGCGTATACGACTCTTTTTTCCCCTTTAACAAGCATGCTGTTTTTTCTTTTTCTCGTTTCAGGTTGTTTTGGATAACGGACTTGTTAAGGTCACGTTATCGACCCCGTATGGGATGGTAACTGGTATAGAATTTGGTGGAATTAGTAACTTGATAGAATATGGTGAAGAAGACAATAGAGGGTTAGTCAATACATGAATAGTTTGTTTATGAATGAATAAGTTATTTTTGTCATTGAACCGGTGAAATTAATGGTTTAAGGTTTAATGGTCCGACCGAGGTTGAACCGGTTATGATTAAATAATATTATTTTAATTTTTAATATAATATATTAAACATTATCAAATAAAAAAATAACATAAAATAATTAATATCACATAATTTCATAAAATTGAAAAATAAAGTTTACTTACAAATGTCATAATTCAACATAAAACAT
>MKEJ01096465.1:0-15707 GCA_001753735.1 Embelia ribes | reverse complement strand
ATGTTGGGCCTGCCTCCCAACCAATAAAGGAAAGTTTATTTTAAAAAAAAATCAATACAAGAAAGGAAATTTCATCATAACCAAAATTAAACCAAGTTTGATTATCTAAAAAAAAAAAAACTAAACCAAATCTTTTAAGCTCTATCTACTATATTGTCAAATCTCAATGATAATCTATTGAAGCTCTAGATTCTCAAATCTCAGTGATAATCTATTGCTTCCAATCTTAATATAAGATTGTTAACACCACATCAATTTATCAATCAAATAGCATATACAAATTCTAATATTTCATTCGGCTTCTGCATAATCTACGGAACACATCACCAGAGTAAGTTTATGAAACCTTTTCTTTTCGTTTTATGAATATGCTTTTATTTTCTTCTCACAATCTGATATTTCTTTTGTTATGCATTTTTGTTATCTTTTTATGTCCGTCTTTCTTTAATTCTAATAGTTTCTACTTTTATATATTAGACTTTTATGTATCTTTATTTATGAGAATCAGTATGTAAAAAATAATCTATAAAAACATGTTCAATTTTTACTGTCTGGTTTTCATTAAAAATACCAATTTCTTTATCTAATCATGTTACACCAATTTTATACGTTAGTAATTCAATTAATATTTGAGTTATAAGTTGTGGTAATTTGGCTACCGTTCTAAATATTAGCGTCTTTACTGAACCCATATTGATCAGTCTATAATTTTGGTTTTTATTTGTATTGATGCCAGTGGATAATTCTGATAAACATTTGATGACTAAAAGATGAGAATAAATAAGTACGTTCTTTTACTTCTAATAATAGGTTTATGTAACTATTCATGTTGAGGTAGGCTACACCAGAAAAAGAATAATACGTCTATTTTATTTTCTATTCACAATCTAATACTTGTTTGTGGATCCTCTACTCAACACGTCACCACATGGAATGCTTTTGCACATTGAGTTTTTGTTATATTATTATGTGGATAGTGCTTTAATTCTAATAGTTTCTACTCTAAGATATTAGACTTTTTATATCTTTACTTATGAGGTGTTACCAAAGAACACTAATAGTTAGTTTTATAAAAGATTAATTATAGTTAGTTTTATTGAAGATTAATTAACCACATTGTCTACCAATTTGTAGCATGCTTTACTACATCTTCAATATATCATATTGGTGGTACCAAACTTTAAAAAATCCAGTATCACATGTACCACAATTCTTTAATAGAGTTTCAATTTTAGAAATCAGGATACTTTGGTAATCAGTATCAAAATATTTGCACACGTGAATTCAAGGTGCTAACATAATACACTATAAGATGATATTTATTGTGCTAAGATCTTTCAGTTATGTAAAAATTGTTGAGTATGTTGACTTTTAAGCAAACTTATTACCATACTTTTATAGTTTATTAATGCATTATAGTTGCTTTAAGCAAATTATAGTAACTAATAAAATAATTACCAATTTTACCCTATTATGGTACCCACGATGTATCCGTGGTTCTATTTCTTACACAGTCGACTCATATATTCCACAACGTTACATGGGTGTCTTAAATGGTGTTCTTTTTGTTATCATTGTCGAAGTAATTGTTGTTACTCATTAATTTTGATGTGAAAACATTCTTTCTCAGGGAACAACAATTCAAGCAGTAATGTTCAATGATGAAATAGAAATGCTGGAAGACTGGTTTGCTAAAGGAGAGACATATTTCATCACAAATGGGAGAGTCAAAAGCACTAACCCCCAGTTTACAAGTGCCAACGAGTCCATTGAACTAATACTCAATAGTGAAACACAAGTTGAGAAGGCCAAAAGCAAAATTAGTTTTGATTGTTTACAATACAACTTCGTCTCATTCAACACAATCAAGCATCATACAAGTGCAAATGATATAATAGGTAATTCATACAAAAAAAAAAAACACTCAAGAGAAAACCATTGTTAAATATATATAATACCATTCTTTCATTTACCTTAAGAAAAATAAATTAATTAACACCTAAGAATATCAAATTTATGCATATGTATATGGAATTATTTCAAAGGTGGATTGTCCAACAAAAGGAAATAAGGCGAAATATAACGCTAGCTAATTCAAGGTATGATGTTCTAATTCGTCAATTATGGAGAATATATGGAAGTAGATAATAATTTCTTTACTTGTACAACTTACAATTCATCCATGACTTGTGAAACAATTATTTGTAAATGAAATAGTGGCAAAAATATTGCACTAACTCTATGGGCAACATGGCCACACACAAAGGAGAAGTTTTACAAAAGACAGCACATCAAATGTTAATGACAACAGTATCCAAAATTTTTGTCAAAAAATATGCAGGTGCAATAACTTCTATAAAACCTAAATTTTATCTATTATTTATATAAAAAAAGATATACTTACGAATTTGTATATCAACACATACTATCTCTTTATCAATAATCTCTACATCCACAACACAAATTAAGCCAACCTTACAAAATATCAAGGAAGAATGACAATAATAAGCATTAACTATTTCTAACTTATAAATTTAACAAAAAAAAAATTAACATATTATATTAATTTTTTGATAAGGGAAAGCTGAAATGGGAACATGCGCGAGAATGAAAAAAAAAAGTAGAAAAAAAAAATAGCAAAAACCGGAAGAAGTGTTTATACAAGACTTGCTACGAAAATCGATAGTGCATTTTAAGGTATCCCCTTAACAACTATATAACTAATATGAGTTTTAGTTCAAATAATTAACAAAAGCTTATAAACTTTTCCTAACATAGCATATGTTAGTTTTTTCAAAGCAAAAATAGTTTGAATAAATAATATTGACAAGTTATGGTACACTGCATGCATATGTAAAAAGAAAGTTACTTCAACTCATCATGAAATGGAATGTACCAAATGCAACATCACAAAATTCGAATATCAACCAAGGTATGTGATACTAAAAAATAATTACACTAAAAAGCTACACAAAAATCATATTAACGGAACTGTTGTTAATATTTATATGTATCTATGAAAGTTTACAGTTGATGATGGCACCCAACAATTAATGATAATACTATTCGAGATTGCAAAAATAATAATTGGATATATCATATAAGAATACTTAAACTACAAGAACAACATAAGTAACGCTTTGATTACTTGTATTCTATTTCCTTGCATTATAAATCTATTAGTTAAAACTTTTTCGGAAAATTTTGTTATCTTTACTTAATACTTTTTGGTCTTCCAGCCGCAACAAAAAATAAATGATTCATATCATTGGTTGGCTAAAGATTGTTTTTTTACTAAATATCAAATACAACTTACTGTAAAAATTCATACTTTTTGATTATTTGTTCATATTGTTCATGTTAATTAATTCAACTCATTAATTCATACTGTTTGAATTCATTCTTTTAAAATAGACTTTTAAAATTATTTACAAATTAATTGTATGCAACGTTAATTTCATTGAAGCCAAAAATTTTAAAAATAAATATCCCACTAATCATTTGAATATGCAAAAAAAAAAAATATATAAAGATAAACAAATGAAATTGAAAAAGATTTCCGGAAAGGCTTCCAATTCATCATAAATGTGGACCGAATAAACGAGAAGGAAAGAATGGCAGGGAAAGTCATTGTAGAATAAATACAAATTGACAAAGCCCTCCCAAAAGGAACCATTGCGGATATGTCCGCTAATGATTTTCAATTGTTGAAGAGAAAAAAAAATGGAGGAGAACTAAGTGAAAAAAGGGAAATAAATGAGAAACAAATTTAATATCTTTATGTAGTTTATTGGCTATAATTATCAAAACATTATGCTTCTTTCATTTAATTATCAAAATAATTTTAATTATATTTTATACTTTTAATATTATAATTTCTTTTCTTTACATAGTTTATTCTTTACATATCTTTTAACGTATTTAGGCACTTGAACTATGTTTGATATATTTGCCATATTCAATCTTGTTGCTCTTTTCCTGGGTGAAATGACAACGACGCCACTTGCGCCTTCATTTATGAAGTGATCTTGAATGTTTGATGATATCAAGAAAATTTATACGCTAATTAAACGATGCGCACGTGTGACCCGTCACTAGTATATAAACAAATTCTATATATTTGTACATATAAAATCACAATTTTTGAGTAGAATTTTACGAATTATGCTCGACAATTATAAATTTTATGATGGGCCCAACATAGTCCAAAGGCCCAAATAAGAAAAGGGAAGGGCTTTTGGGGCTTATATGTCCCATTGTATATATATGTATAAAATTCACACCTATGTCACAATTTCTCTCTCACTCTCTCTCTGGGTGAAAAGCCTGACCCGTCACTAATACATGAAAAAAAATATATATTTGTACATATCAAGTCGCAATTTTTTTTTGTAGAATTTTACGAACTGTGCTCGACAATTATAAATTTTATGATGGGCCCAACATAGTCCAAAGGCCCAAATAAGAAAAGGGAAGGGCTTTTAGGGCTTATATATCCCATTATATATATCTCAACTATATGTAATCAACGGTAACATATTTATTTAGTATATATTTGGCCTCTCGATAGCTTTAGCTCTTTACTAGATATAAAAGATTAAATCTTTGGAAATGGGTCTAGTCATAGGGGCACAAAATGATCCTAGGCGGTGTTTGTGTGGGGGTTTAAGTTTTCACTTTTTTTATTTTGTAAGTCCGATAGATCTATGGCTTTTTGTTTAATTTTTGGAATAAAATAATATTGTACAAATTTAATGATATTTTATTAGGATTGATGTTAGGTTTTTATTTGTGCATTTACTATATAAATTTGGAACCAAGCCCTGTTAATTCAGGGAGAACCGACTTGGTGAAGCTATAATTCATACGAACTTATTGAATTTCAGTAAGGCATATATTGGAAAAGTTTGTATTTCTTTTGGAGTTTATTTTATTGTTTGTATAATTTTTGTTATCCAACAAAAAAAAAAGAGAGAGCGAGAGAATTTTGATGTTGGGTTTAATTTGTTGTAGTCTGAATTATACGTTTGGTGTTTTCAGCTTTAACTATACTCTATACCATTGAATTTAAAATCTGAAAAATTCGTACACTGTTATGTTGTCAGTTTTTTCTCTAGATTTCCATGGGATTTGAGTTAAATAAAGAACAAAGTTATTTTATTATCCTACCTCTGATTCTCAATTTATTACTTTGTTATAATTATTATCATTCCATTTGGTGCTACATTTCTTATGTGAAAATGTGAAGAAAAAGAAATTTTCTTCACCCAAAGAAAATCATGGATGCAAAAATAATATTTTTTTTCCCCGCATTTTCCTATGAGGAAATTTGCAACAAATGTAGCATAAATTGAGTTTAGTCCTCAGATTTTGTTGCAATCAAACACACGCACGGTATTGTATAAATCTACATACAAGAGCAGGAAATGCATTGGGCATGTGAGAATTGTGTCCTTTTTCTATGTTTTCCCATTTGTATTCACATTGTTTAATTTCTCGTTGTGTATCAACACATTATCGTTTAATAAGTACTTTTTTCTTATTCAATGATGTAGTACGAGGAAATTTGTGATATTCTCAAAGGGCTAATATGAATGTTTGGTATAGGCAATGGAGATTAACTTTACAACTTTGATGCCGTTCTATATATGGAGAGTGCAACACATAAAGCTCCTGTAATGCAAGGTCTGAAAATTCTTGATTGATAGAGCTGTTATTTTCTCTGAGCCTCACCCTTTGAAATCACTTTATTCTACTTTGCTTTGCTAAATTTGTTGTTTTCTTATATTTTGAAATCACTTGTGATTTTATGTCATCACTTCACTTATTATTTATTGTATTGGTTTCGTATTTGATTTGAAAAGTTTTGAGGTTTTGTTATCGTTTGATTCTAATTTGCTTGTTTGCTATATTTGGTATATTCTTATATCTTGAAATTACTCATGATTTGTGTTCAATTGCTATATTCATTATCTATTATTGGTTTAGGATTCAATTAAGAACCACGTACTGTTTTTTAAATTATTATGTTCTACTTTTCGTTGCTAATCACTATGTTTTGAAATCACTTGTGATTCATATTTAATTGTCTTCATTTATTTATTGTATGAGTTTAGGATTTGCTTACAAAATTTTAGAGTTTTTGAAATGCCATTGATGATACAATCCACCTTACTGAGGTGTAGTGGAGCCAAGCCCTNNTTTTTTTTTTTTTTTTTGATAAAGCTCAAAGTTTTCAGAGTTTGATCTTATGCAACTTTGTTTTTAATGAACCTTTTGTTACTCAAAAAGAAAAGAAATTTAGTAGTCGATTAACTTGCCATGATGTTGGATTAAATTTTTGGTGGTTTGAGTTTTAACTATACTCCAAACCTTTGAAACTGTGGGTTTAGAGTCTGGAAAACTTGTATATTGTCGTGTTGTCTATCGGCTTTTTCTCTTGATTTCCACGAGATTTGAGTTAAATAACAGTACAAAATTGTTCTATTATGGCAAATGATAGGGAAGGGAATGTGTATTTATAGAAATAGATAAGCAAGTTGCTATAGAGATAAACAAGTAGCATCAAAAAATTCATATAATGATGCGATGTGATTTCTTATGATAATTTCATTTAGCCGAACCAAATTTATTGTTACTTAAGGCCTCGATGATGATGATTGTCATCGTGTTTTAGCTGAAGATGGATCTATTAGTTCTATGACCCTTGTTGATAAGGTAAGGTTTTCCTTTTTCCATTTTCTTTTTGCTCTGATGTGCTTTCTTAGTAAAGATGTGGTTTTGTCCTCTGTTAAATCTTTTCAGCCTTGAGTCCTTTGTGCCCTAAAATAATAAACAAACCCAAAAAAGCCTAAATCAGTATGTGTGTGTGTATATATATATATATAAAGCCAAAATTAGTGTGTGTGTGTGTGTGTATATATATATATATATATGAATGACCCAGTGCACAAAACTCCCATATTGCGAAGTCTGGAAATGTTTTATGTACGCAATCTTACTCATATTTCCAAATATTGTTTACAACGGGAAGAATCTATGATAAGAAAAGCCTAAATTAGTAATAATAGTATAATTGGAAAAGGTTATATTGTTAAAAATTTACCAAGATGTTGATCTGGATCAGATGGTTCACATAATTCTCATTTGATATTTTGAATTTGAAGGGAAAGGATTGTGGAATGGAACTTTTATCTTTATTCTTGTCTGATTAATCGGTTATGCACAAGATCTATTAGAATATGGAATACATGATTTGATCAGTGAATACGAGATTGCATGTTAAATGTGGAAATCGGAATCGATTTGCAATGATATTTCTATTTTCATAGAGAAAAAAATAAAGCATTCAACCTCTGATGAATTGCTTATGTTCTTGTTCTTATCATTAGTCCTTTAAATTATGTTAACAAGGTGGTATTTAAATGCTGTAGTAACAAGATTTGGTTTTTATTTGATCATCTCACTCGATATGCTGCTACTACTTGTTGGCCGGTGAAATGGAAAGCTAATTATCTCGGCTTGCGTTTACAATTTAGGTCACAATTGGATCATGTGGCGGCTAGCAAATGCCCATTTTGCGGGGAGTTGACGATTCGAGAGATCTCCTTGCTATTTATCCTTGCGAGGATGCTTCTTGGGAAACAAATTTGCATAGTATTGGAGCCAAAGGGAGCCTTTCATTATCTCCATTACATTCTAGATTGAAAATATATTTGGAAAAGGGAAGGACTGAGATTTTATGCATTATGTAAGAATTTTCGACGTACCAAAATATTTTTTCTTTCTAAATAGACGGGTATTGTTGATGCAGTTAACAGTACATAAAATGGCAATTTTTTTATTTTTTTTTATTTTTTTGTCTTTGGGGTTCTTTATTTCTTTCCTTGAAGACCTTTCGTGATTGCTCTGAAGCCATTCAAGACTTGCATTACTTTGTGGCGAAAACTTGATTTTCAACAATCACATGTATGTGATGTATTAGATGCACACTTCATGATTTTCGTATTGCAAGGGTTTTACGAGTGAAGGTACAATATATGAGACAATTTGATATTGCAAAGGTTTTACAAGTGAGAGTGCGATATATGAGATTCGATATATGAGATTCGATATGGAACCACTTCATGGTTTCTTATTGCAATAGTTTTACAAGACGAGAGATATTTTGATATGGAACTGAGGGAAAAAACGTTTAATAAATCTTGAATTATTTTTTCAAGCTTTTATTTCCATTTCTCATCCTTGTCTTCAACTCACAAAACATCCCCAAAAAATGAAAGAATATTGTGCGACAAATGAATACAAAATGTTTGACTAGCTTAACTAAGTTGAGAGATATCAAACTCATCCGGGATTCTAAATGTCTCCGCAGCTCCGAATTTTCTCCTCTCTTCTGCAACTTCTTCGTCTTCTTCGCCACTGTCCACGTCGTCATTCTCATGATTACTAGGCGACGAAGGATCATGAATGCTTTTGGACCGACAATCGTGTGTTGCGAGCATCATAACTTGGCTGTGATGGGATATTTCAACCACGACTGTGTCATCGTAGCTTGGGAGTGGCTGCTTCCACGGCTCCCCGTCAATACGCATGAATGTGTGGTCCGCTGCGCCCTTGTGGAACTCGAACCTTATGCGATGTGCCTTAGGAAAATGAACAAAAAGAAAAAATTAGGTGGAAAATAATGCTGCTTAGCTAGTACTAAAAATTATAAGGTGTAGCACATATAGTGGAACAGGGGAACAACACTGTAAGAAAGATATGGTAACATTATTCGTATAAAGTACTTATTTGGTTGCAGCTTTTAAGCAGATTAATTTTGTTGGAACCACCGAATGCAATGTATTAACGGGTATAACACTGTAAAAGAAATTTAATGAAGCTGGCTTTTTAGAATCCTAAATAAAAGTTGGGTACGTCTTGGACTAGCAAAAACAAAAAATACACTTCAGCTTATACGGAAAAAAATTGCTTAAAAGTTGCAGCCAGACAAGTCCTGAGAAACGATGCCATTTTGGATGCAAGATAGTCAAAATATTTGGCCATCGTGATTCCGTGGCATAACCAATGCAACAATAAGTGATTTGTCAGTTTACTTAACGACACGTTTGATCAAGATAATTTTTTTTTTTTTTAATCAGAAACATTCTGAACCATGGGATAGTAAGTTTCCGAATCAAAAGTAATATATCATTGTCACCTGTGCGAGACGTGTCCCGTGTCCATTGGGAGCAAGCATAACAAGTCCATGCCAAGCATCTCGGAAGCCAACAATCTCGATGAGACTGTCATCTACATATGGCAAAGTCAAGTCCCTCTGCAAGCCACGTTACAACATTTGTATACTTATATATTTATGAGTTGTTCGGAGGAGCATGTAACAACTCTAAAAATATGCGACTTTTAATTAACTAGAGGAGAAGAAGAAACATATAGGGACTAACATCACGTTTTTTTCTTGAGCTCGGTGTTCCCCAAGGATTAAATCCACCGGAGAAGCTAGGCAAATTCAGGCATACGATAGACCTGATACTGCACGTGCAGAATAACAGTCAGTATTTTTATCAGCAATGTCCTAGCAATGGCCAGACACTACGTAAGAACGATAAGAATATCAAAAAGCTAGATAACAGAAAGGAATAAATCTGAAGGAAAAATGAAGTTGAACAGAGGAAAAGCGAAAGACGATAAGTTTATTTTACCACTGTGATATGGGAAGATCCTGCCATTCGCCTTGTCTCTTCATGATCTTAACTTTTGCCAATTGAGCTATGTTCCTAAATAGATACACGTTCAAGTTTTAGCGGAAATTAACCGAAAAGGGACAGAATAAACTACAACATAAAAAGGCCTTCTTTTTCTTGTTTGGCTCGATAACTTTACATAATTTAACAAATAGTAACAAGGATAGCAAGAAAGGGCAGTGCTTTAGAATAGTAATTGAACGAAGTTGTAGGTTTCGGTAATTATGAACCAAAGCTTGCTTGCTTTTGTATTTCAACGGAAAAAACTTTTTGATGCAAGTTGTAAAACATAGAATAATATATGACTCCGAACACATTAATCATAGTTAAATTCATCTGATTGCAATTCAGTGATGAAAACAGTGATCTGTAATAAGGTATTTTAGGATTTTAAAAGTTGCATCATTTCACAAGGCAAATAACAATTTATAATTATATATATATATAAATACGCGCTAAATTTTCTTATAGAAGGTCTTGATGAATTTTTGTTTTTTCTTTCGTGAACTCAAATTTTAAAAATAACAAGGAAGAAAAAGGTTATCCGAAGACTCACCTTGAAGACGGATGGATAAGGGAAGCACAAAACCACCCTTGTGTGCATACAAGCCTCGCGTATGTACTCTGACCGAGTCGCAAAACAAGACACATAGAATATTGTTAGTATAATAGTCATGTACGCTAAATAGATATTTAGAATCTTACTAATTCTCATTGAATCCATGTATGACAAAGATATGCACTGCACAGAATTGGGGGAAAACACAAATACATACAATTATGAAAATTACGGAGTTTTCGCAAGAGCCTATAGCACATTACAAGAGTGCATCAACTCAGCACGTTGCATGTTCGTATTAGCCCTCAATAATAATCATCGCGAAAAACGTGTCGTATCAAACTTCATCGCGAACCATATTTACTAAAACAACAGAGAGTAGAGAGAAGCAAACCTGATTAACCAACTGGTTTTTGAAATTTTCTGGATGTAACTTCCGCTCGGAATGGAATGCGTAAGAGATTTGAGCGTCCATACCTGCAAATTAGGAAAGTAACATGGTTCATCGAAGTCGAACAGATCAATATTTTACAGTTTCCAACAACACTATTTGTGAACATGACAGCCTTTCAAAGTACAACGGAGTATATGCTCAAAAGTGAAAACAAAAACTTACCCATGCTGAAGTAGTTCCAAAATCCACCGCGAAAAGTATGGTAACCTTCCTGATATGCCAGAAAAAACAAATCCCCGAAAACTATATTAAACACATGATTTGTTGAAATTGTCTAGAGTCACTCAAGGATAGTGAATAAAAACACTTGTTTCCAAGTGCTTCTATGTGCAGTAAAGATGTAAATAATAGTTTCCTCAATTTCTTTTGGGCTAAGTAACAGTTGTACCATGTTTTCGGAATCTGTCGGAGACACTCGGTTAAATTTGTGCAAAGAATGTGGTAAATCGAGAGGTGCGACTGGGTCGCACAAACCTTCAGCTGGAGCTCTCATCCTCATCAATATGTGCCAACTGCATCATGTTTTAACAAGTATACATGATTTCAGATGAAAATATATATATACAGAAAAGATACCAAAATAGAGTATGACATTTGCCACAATCATGAAAATTTATTATTAGAATTTTGATTCATTTTTATTAGACATGAATATGGATGTTGTGTAAAGTATCTGACCTGTCGATTTTCATTTCTTTGGCTTTCATAACTTGAGCCAAGAATGACTGTACGGATTGACGGTTTGTTCCCGGGTTCTTCTTCCCCTGCAAGTATGTAAATGCTTTTACGGGAACAAAATACAACAAGCATAGACATGATAAAAAGTTCATGAGGCAAAATTTGTTAAAAATGCTCAGAATTCGATTCATGTATCAAATCTTAAACCGTCAAAGCTGTTTCCGGGTTAAAGCAACATATTGAACTTGAAAAGGTTGAAAGCATCTTTTGAAAGCGTTTCCAGAATTGTTCTACGATGTCAATTCATGGAAACATTTTTTTTTTTACTAACTAAAAAGAGTTCACAAAAACAAAACACTTCATACCCAACCAAAAGAAAATGGGAGGTTGTTTCCGGTTCCAAGGGGCACCGTAGCGATTGGCGGTGGCCGAGATAATTTGAGATCGGAAACCACTCCGAGAAGCCAGCCAGCTGTTCCATCCCCACCTGCAACCTAATGAAACCAAATAATAATAAATACAAAACAAAAAATATATGCAAACGAGACAAATTCAACTTCATTCCGAAATCAAATCACAATGATTCTTAGTCCTTCTTCAATCTTAGTAGCCAATTCATCACCATCGCCCTTGAGCTTTTCTAAGTTGAGATACACGCTCCGTAAGACATTATCGGGAGCATCTTCCAGCAAATCAATAACCTTCAAAGAGAAAAAAAGATGCCAATTATGCGTATAAATTTTTTCTCACACAAAATTTATAAATATATAGCGGAAAATGTTTCATATCTCCCGTAATCATGTAATAAAACTGTAAAAACACATATATGGGTCTGTTTGGTTGCAGGCTTGCAGCAATTAAGCAAAAGGGTTATCTTTTTTCCGTATACAAATAAAGCTAGATGCATCAAGTTTAAAGTTTTTAGTTTATTCAGGCTAAAATAACAAAAACAAAGTCAGCTTTTATGCTGAACAATTAAATATAGTCCAACTTTTAAGCAAAAAAAAAAAAAACTTGAGCTTAAAAGCTCTAGCCAAACAAGCCCCATAATTCATTTTCACTTCTAAGCTGCAATTGTATATCGGGATGCCTAGTTAAAACCTGAGCTTTTTGGCTTTTCCTGGCCAGTTTAAAAAAAGTCAGAAGGTTTCAGCTGAATCAACCTAGCTTTTGAAATCATCTTAAAAAAGACCTTTACTACTTCCACGAAAGAATCAAGTACACTATTAAAATGAAGGAAAATAAATCACTCAGTGAGAGAATTCACACCAGCCTTTCCAAATAGGCTCTCTTTTCCAAATGAGAACTAGAAGGCAGAAATGTCACAAATTCAGCAATATATTCCGGAAAACTTTCAAGAAATTACTAATTTGACTATTTCCAATAAGAAAATTACAATTCACACTTTCTCGATTAAAAAATAAGCTTTTTCCCGCCAAAATAAAAAAAAAAACACCAAAATATAGGAGAAATATATTTTTAACAAGTCTGAAAACGACTCATTTTTATTCTGTAAGAGAGATGATTTTTCTAGAAAGTGAGATTTAGAAAATAAATACGAAAAATTGGTGGGTATGCCCTAAAGTAAACTAAGACCTTGTTTGGTGGGAGCATAAAAGCCTGGCTTATCACCAAAGGGGGTTGGTTCGAGTGGAAGGGGCTCAGGCCACTTAAGTTGAGGTCTCGAGTTCGAGTCTCAATAGATGCAACAACTTTCGGCGTCCGAGCCTTGGTCGCAAAAAGACCTAGGGATACCTTGTGAAACCCAAAAAAAAAAAAGGAGTTGTTTGAGATTTTAAGCTCAATCACCTTTGGTTGACAAAATTATAAACCGGCTTATTGGCCGGTGACAACTAATTCCATCACTTTCTCTCTCTTCTGTAATTTATCCCCCATCCCGACTCTCTTTTAATTATGGATTTCGTTGTTTTCATTTTTATTTGGTTCATTTTATTGAAATTAAAAAAAAAACAACTTATTTGAAATGCAACCAAATAATACAACATAGCTTAAAATGATTGAAAAAAAAGCCATCTTATTTCATGGATTCAAATAAACCAGCTTATTAGCTTTTAAGCAGCAACCAACCAAACATAGATGAATCAATGAATAGAAACTGCTATGCTCAATATACAACCACATGAACAAAAAATCAATTGTAAAAAACATTAAAAAAATAAAGGCTTAAAACAAGGATAGAGAGAATGGGAGAGACGAACCTGTTTCAACAGGCCACTGTCAGAGAGAGAGAGAGAGAGAGAGAGAGAGAGAGAGAGGCGCAGTAGTATGGCTTAGGGCTAATTGGAAACTTGTGTGGCCT
Organism: Embelia ribes; assembly: GCA_001753735.1. Lineage (NCBI taxonomy): Eukaryota > Viridiplantae > Streptophyta > Magnoliopsida > Ericales > Primulaceae > Embelia > Embelia ribes. The sequence goes on along the minus strand of MKEJ01096465.1, from coordinate 1,950 downwards.
TGTGGGGGTGATAAAATTATGTTTTAGGGTAAATTTAAATTAGCCCTCCTGAGGTTTCTAAAAATTCTATAATACCCCTAAGGTTTCCAAAATTATATCATCCCCGTGAGGATTATATCTTCGTTTAAATTCACCCCCAATGTTTTTTGGGCAAAGCAAAAAACAGCTTCAATGCCACAAATGACCAATAGGACTACCAGAATACCCCTCAATTTGTGATCAAATTATATAATTATAAATATATATGAATTAATTTCCTTTCTATAATTTTTCCAACTATTAGCTTAAAATTGAATGTAATCGGGAAAAAAAAGAAGTTATAATATGATCTTTTCACATGTAAGTCAAAGCTTGTATGGTGGCATGAAGAGAAAGAATAATTTTAGATATCTAGGAGATATTATGAAATATTCAAAACCTTAGGGGAATAATTATATTTCAAAATTTTCTCTAGCATACAAAGCTGGGGTGGAAGAAGAAATTGCATATCTCTAGGGTCAAAGATGACGAAGGAGTTTGCGTAAGTACCGAGGAGGAGATTAAAGCAAAGTTTGTGGACTATTATCATAATAGTAATTTGTTCAAGGCTGTGGGTTGGTTCTACAAACTTACTAAGAGAAGTGTTTGATCTTCAACCAATAAGTGACTATGCAAATGAATAGAGACTTAACTCGACCAATTTGTAAGCATGTAAGTGAAAAAGGCAGTCTTCGAGATTAATCTTAATAAAGCGCAAGGGCCCGATGGAATGACACAACTCTTGTATCAAAGTGTTGTTCAAAGTTTTTTCGATTCTGGCCACATGTAATCTAGTATTAACCATACTCTGTTGATATTAATTCCAAAGGTTAAAAATCCGATGCATTGCAGACCCATAAGTTTTGAATTGTGCTCTATAAGATCATTGCCAAGGTGCTGGCAAACAGGCTCAAAAAGTTGTCGATGAATATCAAGCAGCTTTCGTATATGATAAGCTCATTTCTGATAATATTCTCATAGTGCAGGGGATTATTCATTGGATTAAAGGTAGAAGAAAAGGCAAGAATAAATTTATGGCGCTTAAACTGGATGTGGGAAAAGCGTATTATAGAGTCGATTCTAGGTAATGAAACAAATGGTTTTTGAGCTGAAAGTAATCACATGTATTATGCAGTGTGTATGTTCAGCTTCGTACTTACTTTTGATTAATGGGCAGTATGTTAATCGTGAGAAAACGGGGAGAGGTGACCCATTATCCCCTTGTTTATTCGTTATATGTGTTGAGGCTTTCTCAAGTATGTTGAGAAAGTCACAAAGGGAAGGTGCACTAAAGGGTATTAAAATTTGTCGAAGAGCTTCTAAAATCTCACACCTACTATTTGTGAACGGTTCATTTATCTTCAGCCAAGCGTCTAATGAAGATATAACGGGCATCAAAATGTTGTCGAAGAAGTACAGAGAAGCATCAAGCCAGGCCGTTAATCTCCAAAAATCATCACTTATCTTCATTCCAAATGCTGCCAAATAAGACCAGGAAGTTTGGAAAAATGACTCGGGCATAGCAGCAAAGAAGATAATAGGTAAATATGTGGGATTACCCATCCTTATAGGAAGAAACAAAAGGCAAATCTTCTCATGCGTGACAGAAAAAATTATGAGAAAACTTGAACGGTGGAAAGAAACATGGCTTAATCAAGTTGGGAGAGAGGTACTAATTAAATCAATTTTGATACCTTGCCTAGCTATGCAATGTCGTGTTTCAAGTTTCCGAAGGGGCTATTCAAAGAGCTATCATTTGCCATTGTAAAATTTTGGTGGGGAGGAGATGGAGAAAAGAATAAATACCAATGGGTATCTTGGAATAGGCTGTCAGAGTTGAAAGGTAAAAGGGGAAAAACCTTTAGAGACTTGGAATCCTTCAATACTGCAATGTTAACAAAGTAGTGTTGGAAATTGATGCCGAGTAATTTC
>MKEJ01096463.1:0-13786 GCA_001753735.1 Embelia ribes | reverse complement strand
AAAAAAAAAAAAAAAGAAACCATCACAACCGGTTTTCAAGTAAACTATGGAGATATGACCCAATTATAATTTGACAAGTGGAACTAATTTTTTCTTGTATGGTTTCTTGTAAACCACTTTCTTGTATAGAGTGGATGTCCGTTTTATACTATGGGTTTGTTATATTTATCCTTCAATAAAATAAGATAGTTTATTTTTAATTTAAAAAAAAATAAAATTAGATGCATGTAATTTAATAACTTTAATTTATTTAAATTAAAATAATAAATAAATTCAGTTTAAAAACAAAGTAAACACATATTATTCAATTTTTTAGCAAATACGTTGAAAATCTGAAATTTATTCGCTGAAACCAAACGACTCATGTAACTCTTTCTATGAACTATAATGCCACGTACTTGTTACACGACGTGCGTCACAACAGGCCGGGGCCAGCCTAGCTAGGCCCATTTAATCTTGGACCAGGCTTGCCTGAACAATAGTCAAATGGGTGGTCCATGGCAAGTTCTTGCCGGTTAATGGGCCCAAGTAGGGCAGTCCATAGGCTTGCGGGGGCAGATCAGGGTTTTCTTTAAACAATTAAAAAATAGACAAGTTTCCATCAAATTTTGATAATTTAACATAAACAAAATAAGAATACTAGAACTAGAATAGTTAATATTTACATGTGTAAATTTAGTTAATAACTAGTTGGTTATGAATTTATTATAGGAATTGGCTATAAAAGATAATACGATTTAATGGTTCTCAAAACAAAAAAGTAAAGATCTTTGCATCAATTTAAAATAAATACATTCCAACTAGGGTTGGCCTTCAAGAGTCTCACTCTATCTATTATTCGCATTACTAAAACTTTACATTATTCATTTTTTAATTTTCTTCATCAAATTAATCATCCTTTACGTTTTCATATTTACCACGGGAATACCATTTTTTGGATTTTGTGTTTGTCGTACTGGAGACACAAAGGGTAGTGATTCTATTTTTATCGCAGTTGATTGTTTCTCAAAGAGTAGTGATTCTATTTTTGTCGTAGTTGATTGTTTATCAAAGATAGCATACTTTATCCCGTATCGCAAGATGTCAGGTGCAAAGCATATTGCTCTGCTATTCAGCCAAGAGGTTGTATGTCTTCACGAAGTCACCAAATTAATTATGATGTTTAGTAAGTTCCTTAGCCATGTTTATTATTAATTATAATTATTTATAAGAAATTTCTCATACATCGACAAAAGTAGCTTCTCATTATCTATATTGTACACAAATCTCTTCCAAAACAACAATTATGCTTTCCACATAAAACAAGCAAAATATGCACATCTATATATATATATATATATATATATATATATAAATTCCGTTCCTCTTGAATTTTGTAATGTGTCATGGATCAGGCCATTTAGCCGTTGGAGTTCATTTTGGTTGGATAAATTTCAATTTTTTAATTGGAAATCAAGAGTTTGAGTCCTTTTTCAAACCGGTATATATATATATTTCGCATTAACTTATGTTTTCTGCCTCAGCATATTTTATTTGTTAAGATACCACATACCGGTATATCCATGTAAATGATGTGAGTGAAGAATGATTATTTTGCAATTGCAGTAAACGTTTCAACCCTAAATATTAAGTAAGAAATTTCAAAAAACGAATGTAAAGTCATCGACATAAAGCTACAGTAACATTAAAGTTACGCAACAGATTTAGTTTTTGCTTTTCTTTTTACTCTTTCTTTCTTTTTTTTTTTTTTTAACATTTTGGTTTTATCTCCAGATTTGTTGGGGGAGATACTACGAGTTTATGGAATAAATATACGACTCAGTTACATTTTTATTTTATAATCTAGATAACTCGGTGGCTAATAATCAACAAATTTCACCACTACGACACTCACGACAACAATATTGGCCTTAGCCGCGTTTTTTATGCAGGGTTTCGGTTTACAAACCTCTGCTTAATTCCATTGACACGGGGTCGCTTTTACACGGTGTAAGCTCGGGTTGATTTATTCATCCCTTTTCACCGCTTTAATTTTCCACCTAGTTTTTTGGTTTCTCCTTCTCCATATTTTCCCAGCCCTAATTCTACTCAACATATCCACACTCAACACCATCAATTTATTTTCTGTGCAAAGGAAACCAACTCAATACAAGAAATATTTTACAGAAAATTGTATGGGAATTTTTTGTGTATCGAGTTATTATGCTTTAAGAATAAATTACAATAAATAAAAAAAAATTTACTGTAACTATTTTTAGATAAAAAAAATACTAGTAGTACTTTGTCATCAATTTATAATAATTTGTTCTAAAATCACAATAATTCTTGTATATTGCAATGAAAAAAAAAATATTGTATTAAGAGCACTTCCCATCTACAGTTATGCATGTTTATCGTAACGCTAATAGTGCTTGGAAGAATCTAAGCTTTAAAATTATCGTAACGCTATAAAATCCTCGGAACAATCTAAGCTTTCGGTTTTGTAGTGCTAAATCATGTTTATCGTAACAGTATAGTGTAGCAATGTTCTAGCTAAGGGCGCAATTTATGCATCGGGGATGTATATTCTCACGTGTCTGAATTTTTGTTGGATATATAATGTGTTTTGATAAGTTCGGATTCCTACAGTAAAATGGTGTCCGATATTTAAAGTAACGAAGGCTTTGGCTTTTGGTCATAATAAAGAACTAATAATTAAATAAATAAATAAATTGGCAATACATTTGAGTTATTGGTAATGAGCATTTAACCAAAAAATATGGTTATAGGTGGTCAAATGCTAACATCTTCAATGTGCTAAAGTGATCAATTAGGGTCCATGCCCTAAACTTGTGGGGATTATTTATCTGAATTATTTGCACTTTTTATGACTGCAACACCATGTGCATTTTAAAATAATAATTTCACTACCATAATATAAATAAAACATTTATATAGTACAAAATTCTTATCCCTTGGGCTGGTTAAATTTTCTGTTCATATTATTCATGTAGCATGATAGATTCTACTTTTTTCCAAAAAGTAACAGTTTTTTCTTTTATAAGAATCTAAAAATCAATATGTGCGAGCTATTCTACTATCTGAATTTTTTTCAGCATCATATTTCAAGTTGTGGAACAATATTTATTTTAACCCGAGTGTTTTTATTAAATCATTTCACTTATTTAGTGGAAAAATAATACCATCCTCGCATCATTTAGAAAAAGAAAAATCTGTGATATTATCTACTTAATAATTTTATAATGATTTTTTTTTTTTTAAAGATTGTAGTGTCACCCTCTCATAAAATGTCGTACAACAGCGGCTCAGCATAAAATTATCGAGAAGGACCACAATGATTAATAAGGGGACCAAATAATGCAAATAATAACTAAAAGTAGCCGCAATCTATAATTGCAATAACACAAAAGATTAATACATACACATACCAAACAGTACCCTTAACATTAATGTCACTAACACCTTCATATTGATACAAAACTAGAAAAAACCTAGAAATTTAACTCTTAGAAAACACACATAAATCACAAATCTCCGCTACACATGATTAACACAAATAGGAATAGGGATTAGTTTAGACCCTAAACTCACTAGATAATAGTAGAAATAAACCTAATTCAAGGATAGATACTAGCCGGACTCGAGCGGATAATAGTAGAGTAAAACCTAATTTCTTGATAAATAGGTGATAGACGTAGACTAGCACCCAGGTAGCTCCACCTCAGCAAATCAGTAGCTCCACATGCAGTCGAGCTCAGAGGACCCGAACGTCTGACTTCCGGGGATCACAGGCCAGCCTGGAATGTGACCGCTTGCAACGCTGATGTCTCCTCCGCCGTTGTTCTGCAACGGCGGTGGGGATGGCATTGGGCAGAAGAAAGGGAGGTGGAGGTTATCCTGGAGTGGCCTTAGGCTAGGGAAACCCGATAGGCCAGGGAAACCCGGTAGGCCGACCACATTATTCCTCGGAAATCGGGTAGCGAGGTCCATGGCCAGGAAATCAGACGGTGCCGCCGCTGGCAGTGGCGTATCGAATGGGGCATTGGGGTTGAAGTTGGCGAACATGGTGGAGAAACAGGACACGTGCTCTTTTGCCGCTTGGGGAGGGACATGAGCGGGACCAGGGTATGAGGAACAACTGTCAGAGGTGGCAGCGGTGGGGTAGGGGGATGAGTCAAGGAGTGGCGGGAGAGAGGCAGAGGAGGCCGGGGAGGTGGGTTCCGGGTAGAGGCCAATGTCATCGGAACTCAATCGTGTTTTCTTTCCGGCCACGGCGGCAAGGGAAGAGCTGCTAGTTCCGGCGTTGTTCTTCTGGAAAACGCGAGATATCACCCACTCATCCTGTTAAAATTAGGGGAAATAAACAGTTTTAAGCCATTTCAAATTAGAACTAATTTTTTTTTACATTCCTTGTGTTATGCTCAAAGTAATAAAATTAATAGGGTAATTAAATTGAAGTATTAAAATTGATCTAGCTAGTCACACATAAATTAGGAGATCATGAGTTAAAAAGTTACAAATTCATACAATGATTTTTGCAAATGTGGAAAAAAAATAAAACCAAAGAAATAACAAAATTATTATGTTTGAAAAAAGTAAAAACCTGTAAGGCTTCTTAAAAAGAAACAAGAATTTTTACACAAAACAATAAAACACCAGAAATTTTAAGGCAATCTTAGAAACAGAAGCATATTTAAACAGAATCATCACATGAATGGCGAAACAAGTAAATTAATAGGTCAAAAATCTAATTGTTTACATGGAAAAAATGTTTGGGCTAAAAAATGTGACCTAAAAACATTTATTTAAACTGTAAAAGCAGGTAGAAGTTTACACCCAACTAAATCTAGATATATGTGCATACGTATTTATATTTAAAATAAAAAAATCTTAACATGATAATAAGAATTGATGTAGATAGAGTATTAACACATAAAATATAGCAGACTAGTTAATGACCAGCAATAAATGTACAAATATACATGCACACATATGATAAAGATTACTATTAGGGTTAAAAAAAAAAAAAAAAAAGCAAGCCAAGTGCTGTCACAAAACCCTAAAAGCATGTCGAAACTTGTAACCCTAAAAAAATTAGGATTTTTTTAAAAATTATTATGGTTATTATTATTTTTAAGGGGAGATGACCTTAGAGCCACGGGAGAGGAAGTGGTAGGCGAATTTGCCCTCGAGCCGATACTCGTGCATCACCCAATTGCTCTTCTCTCCTTTAGGAGCCCGTCCTCGGTAGAACACAAGGGTTTTCTTCATTCCCACGAGGCTACTTGTCTTCGAGCTGAATATCTCCCTATCTTTCCCCGTCGCTTTCCAGTAGCCTGCTTCCGTTGCCCGGTTTGTTCGGAGACCAGTTGGGTACTTTCGGTCGCGTAGGCTGAAGAAGTACCACTCCTTCTCCCCCATCTTTGCTTTCTCTGTTAATGGATTGGAAAATAAAAAATAAACTTTAATATAATAAATAAAATACTGCTAGAACATACAAACCAGTGTTTTTTGCTGATGTAAGACTAAATATAAACTTAATTTTTTGATGGGTTCTCCAGTTTGGCATAATAATTTGGGAATTAATTGATTGAAATTTTAAAATAGTGCAAAAATGAGTTTTCATTTCATGTGGATTAGATTATAGGCTTAGTTAGTAAAATACGAGTTGTATGTCAAGATACGTTTAATACAATTTTCGGTATTAAAATACGCTTCAAAATTTTGGCATATAAACTAATAATCAAAGATTCCTAATAATATATGTAACTTCATATTTTCAAATATTTTTTATGAAGTTTAAAACGGATAACTAAAAACATGAATTACACGTAATATTAAATGTGGGAAGTCTAATATAAGCGTATTTTTCATTTTTCATTATGTTTCACATCGATTCGGAAAATAGAATATTTTTCAGTTAAATGTACATATAGGTATTATTAAACCGAAAAAGTTTGCAAATTTACCAATTGGATTAGAAGAAATACACAAAAAGTTGCCTTTAGATATTATCTATATCAAAAATAAGATATTTTTTGAGAAATAAACTAGGAGTTGAGAGAATAAATTGAACTAGCAAACACTCGAACAAAAGTTACATTAAAAAGTGTATGTTTTTCGCTGTAATTAAAAGTAAACACGAACTTGATGTTTCAACCTACATGGAGTTTCTAACAATAGTTGTAATTATTCAGAGAACGAACATAAAATATCCTTAAAATTGACTAAGCATTACTTGCAATTTTTTTCAATTACTTAAATTTATAAAAGTAGCTATAATATGTGAACTTTATTATTTTGCGTGTTAGCTAGAACTTAAACATGAAAAATTCAACACATGTGTTTGTCTAAACTAATAGCATATCAATTACTACTAATTAAGAGAATTAAAAAAAGCAATTTCGAAGTAACCAACACTTTTCCGGAAACTAATTAATAAGTACCCAGTTGCACATAATTGAATAGAAAAAGCTTCCATGATTGAGCAAGAGCAAATTTAAACAAAAATGGTCAACAAAGATACTCTACACATGCATTTGATGTTTGAGATTAGTTTTAAAATTTCTTAAAACGTCTATATGTTTGTCACTTGTTAAAAAGTTGATTAAGAAACTTAAATGATTAGGAAAATAAATCATCATAAGGTAGTTGATTATGACATTTTGACATCATTGATAACTAATGCGTTGAAAAATAGGCCAATATAATGCCTAAATGTTAAATAAGCCAGTTTAAATAAAAGAATAGTAATAATACACGTGACTTCCATTTATTTTATTAATTAACAAATAAACCTTTTTAAACTTGTCACCATGTATAATAAAGAGACCAAGTGCACAAAACTATAGCCAAGAAAAGCAGGAATCAATATGAAAAAAAAAACTGAATTTAATTTTTTAGTAACGACACAAGAATTAAAAGTCAAGTATAATGACAATACAAACACTCTATGGTCTATACATACATCATGTGAATTGATGTTTTGAATGAAAATAGCGTTAGAACACAAGTTGAAAAATACATATATTTATTTGCACAATTTTGATGCATGATTAACACTAGTAGCAAAAGGGAGAAAAATGTCAATAAGTGCAAAGGCGAAGACCCTGAAAAAAAATTAAAAAAAATTTAAAAAAGAGAAATATCTTTTTAGGTAAAAAATATATATATATATAAATGAAAACACAAAACTGTTTCAATTTTTATGGTTAAAAAAGACTCCTAGCCCTTACAATCCTTGTTTCGTTTCGTGAGTTCTATAGGCACTCCTCCCTTAACTACATACATTTTAGAAACAAAGTTTTAATATCTATAAATAATAGGAATCAACTAGCTGTAAAACAAAAGAATAATGATAAGTTAACCAAAATTAGAGGCCAAAATTTGGAACCAAATAAAATGGCAGTCTAATCAATTATTTAAATTAACAATTAATTTATTTTTTAAATGACATGGCAGTTGATTAGAAATATCAATTAGATTGCCATGTCATTTTGTCTCTAATTTTTGTCAGCCTCTCATTACTCAAAACAAAAGCAATCAAGAACAATAGAGAAACTTTTAGGGACAGAGAGAGAGAGAGAGAGAGAGAGAGAGAGAGAATATACGAGGCAGCTCCCAAGGTTCGCACTTGTTGAGGTCCACGTCAGCAATGGCCCTGCCATTAAAGCTACTATCCAAAACTTTCTTTAGCAGATAATATGTTATCAGTTCTTCATCTGTCGGGTGAAACCTAAACCCCGGTGGCAAACATGTCTCATTGTTATGGTACCCCAAATTGAACAAGCCCTCCATGTTTTCAAAAAACACTTGATTCGAAAAACAAAAACCCTAAAACCACGAAAACAAAAACCCAGAAGTAATTTTGCAATTCACCGAAAACCCAGTTGAGAAATGTGTTCAATTTGGGGAGAAAGTGTAAAATTAGGGTGAACTGTGGGGGACGAGAGAGAGAGTGCCCATTTGAAAACCCAGCTATGAAAACTGAAAACACGGAAGTGAAAACGAAAACCCAGTAGTATTTGAGCAATTAAACGAAAACCCAGTTGAGAAATGGGCAAAAAAATGGAAAATTGGGGTGGAATGGGGCCAAGGAGGGGACTATTTGTAGCTGACAGAGGAGAGAGAAAGCAGAGTTTTCGTGGGGATTTGATGAATCCAGTGACAGAGGGGCGAAAAAAAGTGGAAGTAAATAATAATAGGGCATGATATGGGTGGAAAAAAAAATTAAAAAAAATCTTGTGAAAAGTTGATTTTTTGTTTTTGTTTTTATATATTTTGTTTTTGTGTTTTCTTGTGTCTTGTTCTGAATTTCTACTGATTCAATCTGCCACTGCTTTGCTACGGGCCTTATCATATCAATATTGCTAGAGAGGGAAACTAGAGAGAGGGGCAAGTATGACGTAATCATTTTTGGGAAATCAAATACGGCTATCTTTTGAAATAAAAGTCTATTTTTCTCACTTTGAATGTCAAACTTTGATTTTTCATTTTCTATATTCAAATTTAAAAATAGAGCGATAACTATTATTAAACCCCATCAAGAACTAAATGCAATATAAAATATTTACTTTATAGGAATAGTTTAATATTCATTCTTCGGGCACAACTGATGGACATATGGACAGTGGATTTTAAAATAAGATTGATATTTGATTATTTTTTAAAATTTTAATTTTGTACAACACTCATATGTTTAAGTTTAGCCGATGGCTTAAAAATTAGTGGTCAGATTTGTCGGGCAGGGCTGCTCCTCCCATTCTGCCGAACCGTCCCTCTTTTCAATTTTTTACCGTTTCTAAAAGTATGTAAAAAACTAAATTAAACTACTATTTGTGAACGGATGAAATATATACTTAAAAAAATAAATTAAGTTATTATTTATGAACGGGTGAAATATATACTAAATCAACATCTATCCGAAATCTTTACTTGCTTGACGTAATTCGCACATTTTACTTTCTATTTTAAGATTTTAACTTTGCAAAAGATATAAGTATTTTTTGGGTAAATTTGTTGATATATGTAAACATTAATATATATGCAAATCATTATTCAAACATGAATTCCACTATGGGTGGCGGATTAACTAGCTGTGGTGCGAGACAATCTATATCTAGTGGATCGGGTCACTGATTTTATAATTAACCCATGCTGTTAATTCGAGAATCAACAGTCCTATTTCGTTGGGTACAACTGCCCGACACCACTGACAGGCCAACCCCGATCCGAAAAAATAAGCTTCTCATTTACAGAAACATAACTGTCTCAAACTTAACAAGGGATAGCCTTATAAAGTTTACATAAAAAAGATCAAACTATTATTTCATTTTTTTAACATGTAACATAAAATGCTTAGAGAAACTTGTTTGTAGTTTAGGGTCGGGGGTTTGACCTACTACTATCACAGTATTGAAATAATTGCGTATTTACGGTATGGTAATACTGTTCTATATGATTACGTAAGTATCCACTTTTATATTTCGATTTTCAAAATTCTATATCGATAAGTTACAAAGTAAAGCTATTATATACGATTATATGATATGGGCACTTACGCTTATAAATCAATTTTTAAATTTTAGTTGTATCTATGTAATCTTTGTAATAATTTAACCATATGGTGGTTGCAAATAGAAATTGTTAGATTAACCCCGACATACATACATACATATATATATAGATATACACATGTAAGTTAAATTGTATAGATAATGGGATTATTTGGTCAACTTTTAAAAGTAATAATTTTGTATTTTAATTAAAAAATAAAATATATTATTTATTTGGATCAATAAAAATAAAATATTTTTTATTTAAAAGTAAAGTATACTTCTGCAGAAATATTTTATTATTTTTTTTTAAAAAAAAATATATTTTTCTAATATTTTATACATTTCATAATTTTTCATACAAAAACATATATTTTTTAACCTATATCAAACACGTATAATATTTATGAGTATTATTTAAAAATAAATTATATTTTTAAGATACAACAATAAATACTATTACATATTTTGTGGGGGTTGGTGTACTGTCTTTGAATAGAGTATGCGTGCGTGCGTTAGAAAGTGTGTGTGCAGGTAGGAACTCTGTCAGTGTAGAAAATACCAAATAAAGCAACGGAACAGAATGTAGTTTTTATTTAGAGAGGGAGAGAGAATTAAAGAGATTTCAATTTTCACCACCCCCATGTATCGATAAAGCTGATGAACATCTCTTAAATAATATCCATACCAGGCACAGTACAAATATTAAATAATATCACACGTACCATACATGTAAGACATAATAAATTAAAAAAAAATTGTCACCCCATCTTGTCAACAGGAAGGGAGAGGTGTGGAGTAGAAATTTATTTTTCATCCTTATATTATTTTTAAAAATATAAGAATTCTTTTTCCCTTTTCTGAGAGTAAAAACGATTAGCGTGCTGGCCTTGAGATCGCACCCGGTGCTACAAGGGTTGTTCGAGTTCGATTCATTTCGTATTTGATAAGCTTATACTCAAGTGCTCGACTCGTATCGTTGAAGATTCATTTTGCATGCACGTTAGGCTGTAATTAACAAGATGAGCCATCAAGCCCGTATTAAAGCTTTACATTAACATAAATATATGGGTTGATTTCAATGTTAGTCCTTAAATTAAAGTATTTGTCTCACTTTTATCCTTGTATTTTGGTATCGTCCATGTTTAGTCCCAAAACTCGATTGATCGTGCATTTTTAATCATCTCTCCATAACACCATCAGTTTTACCGTTAATTCTTGCTGGTTTATCACTTTAAGTTCATAATTTTTAATATTCTTAATTTTTTATCACTAAATCAAACGCTGGACTAACATTAAATAAGAAATAAAACTCAATTGAATGTGTAAACTAATGGAAAACGATCCAAAACCGATAAGAAACTCATCAGTGATCATACCTTAAAATTCTAAATTTTCATTATTGTTGTCTTGTAGTTAAACAAATTCAAGAACAAACTAACGGTTTAATAATTACTCAATAAACCTCCATTCATAAAATTAATTTATTAAAATAAATCTCATAGACCTTTCAACGTTCTAATTTTGAACTATTTTCATGTTTTAAATGTAATTAGTTGATAAAATCTAATATTTCAATTTCAAATATAAAAATTCAAGAAAATTAATATATGCATGAACTCAAAGAATGTTTCCAGGAGAAAGAGTAGCCATGTTAGCCTGGAGATGTAAAAATTGACAAAAAAATAAAATAGTTATTTTGTGAACAAAAAACAAGATATTTAATTTTATAGACAAACAATCTAGATCCAAATTTTGGAGACTAAAATGGGGAAAAAATAATTGTCTAAAAATTCTATCTTAAAGACAACTTAAATTCTAATGGTGTTAGATTTAAGGGAATAAAAGCACAACATATAAAAAGCAAAAGTCCATGCCATGTGCGAATTTTATGTAAAAATAAAAAATAAAAGTTCCAAAATCTAAAAAAAAAATAAGCAACCTAAATGGCTAGTGACCTCTGTATATTGTATAGAATGAGAATACAAAATGCATAACATAAAACATAAAATGCATGTTGTATATATATTATGGTTCTGTTCGGTTTCAGAAATTACAACCGATAACCGAGCAGTTTAGTTCGATTATTTTGGATCGGTTTGCAATTTTTTTGGGGATCGGTTTGGATCTAACACCCCTAATTCTAATGGTGTTAGATTTAAGGGAATAAAAGCACAATATATAAAATTTTGGAACTGAAATTGCACAATAGTTAAATTTTGAGGACTAAACTTGCATAATATAAAAATGGGACGTGTATTATAGCTTAGCGATGGAAATTGAAATTAACCCTAAATATTATAGAACATAAATATTATGTTGTAGAATAAACTTATCATCTTATTATAACAATTCAATATGAGATACATCTTTCAATCTTTAAAATAAAATGGCACAAGAGAATGTAATTTTAAGAATGAGAGAGAGATGGAGGGAGAGGGAGAGAGAGAGAGAGAGAGAGAGAGAGATTTCACCCCATGAATCGATAAAGCTGATGAAGATCTCATATACGACAATATAGACAGTAGGTATAGTACAAGGATTATCACATGTACCATAGACATGTTAGAAAAACAAAGGATTATCACATCTCCCTCGTGTCACTAGACTCATATAGTCATCTCACTTATGCTTGATTTTATTGCAATTTTTAAATAAATTAATTATTTTATTTTTATTATAAAAAAATTAAATACATCTAATTTAAACCTATCAACTTATTTATGTCGAAATATTAAAAAAACTCAATTTAAAAATTAAATAATTAAATATAATATAATTTTTAAACAAATAAATAAATAATCTATCTATAATTTAAAAGCTGCATGCAAACAAGCCCTTGCTCTAATGTGATTTTCATTTTTGTGAAGTCACCTAAATTAATATTTATTTTACTTATTCGGTTTTATTTTTTAATAACAATTATGAATTAAATTATCACATGTACCATATGGGTTTGTTTGTTTGCATATGCCAACTTGGATTTTGCAATTTTTTTATTTCTTAAAAATTGAACTGGATTTAGTTGCCCGTGAATATTTGAGCGGTGATAATTTATTATTTTGATTTAAATGAATGGAAAGCTTTTAAGCTACATGAGTCAACTTTTTTTTTAATTAAAAATATGTTGAACTGTTTATTTAAAAATTGGAAGAAAAAAAACAACAACAAGAAGAACCTAGACAAAGGTGTAATAAAATCCATGTCACCCTTCAACTCTCTCATGTCACCAAGTCATTTCCCTCACTCTAATGTGATTTTCTTCTTTTCGAGATTACTTAAATTATTGTTTTACTCATCCTGCTTATGTTTTTATGATAATTAATTTTCACATGTAATCTTTTGGAAATTTTTCAACTTTATGAGTGTTAGAGAAATTGCTAGTACATAAGTTGTATTACCAACTTAATATTTTATGTGACAATTGTACACCTACAACTTTTATCAAGATTAACATTATTGTAACAATGGGGCAAGAACAATAATTTTTTCTTTACCCTCATTTTATATGTAAAATAAAGGAAAACATAGCTCTCGGTTAAGTTGAAACCCTATTTTGCTCGAGTAATGTAAAAATATTGGTGGTCTTAGCTTAGTAAAAAAAAATGTGATCAATTACAGTAACCATTTCCAGGCCCCGAGCAATGTATCACTGCTTTCGAGTAAATGATTGGAATTTGATGCGTTCAAATATACAACTGCAAGTAGTTCCATTTCCGCTAAGGGGCCACAATCGTAGTTAGCGAAAACACCAGTTTCTCGAGATAATGCGTTTCCCGGTACCAAGATGAAACACCGAAATTTTTTCAAAGGAAACGTATAAAAAATGCTTCAGAAACGCATAGGAAATGCCTCGGACACAGGTAAAAAAAGTCTCGAAAACTAAAATGATACATATATGAAATGTAGGAGAAACGACTATAAAACATTACGAATATTAGCATGATACTTATAAGAAATTTAACAAGTATATATTTATATAAAATTAAATAAAAAAATTAATAAAAATATAATAAAATATAATATTTTAAGTTTTTTATGCTAAAATAAAAGTTTTTTTATATATATATTCTTTTAAATTATGAGTAATATGTTTATAAAAAGTATCAAATTTACGTATAATGGGTATTCATAAATTTAAAAAATATTTTCCAAAAATAGATTAAAAAATCACATAACATTTTATAATCATTTCCGAAAAGTTTTACAATCATTTATCTATTTCCTCTATA
>MKEJ01096455.1:0-10106 GCA_001753735.1 Embelia ribes | reverse complement strand
TTTTTTTTTTTTTTTTTTGTACCAATTGATTATGTGTGTTAAAATTGGTAATAAGTTGTACTTTGTATTTAATTAATATACCAAAAAAAAGTGCACCAATTATTTTTGGACCCTCCAAAAAATATTTTGAAATGATGGAGTATTTGATATATTTTTTTAAAGTTTTTATTTTTTTTATTACATTCGTTAAAACTGATAGATAATGTACTTGAAGCATACTGTTTCTACTGCTAGAAAAAAAAAATCTGAGACTAACATGATTCACCAGTCAACTTAATCTCTTTCACGATTAAACAGAGAAGAAATTCCGAGGAAAGAGGAACAAATAAAAGCTAATGAAAATTTTCATTAATAATTTTTTGACTTATTAAAGTTTCTCTATTTATGGATGAACCATATTCAAAATAGATAATTAGAGACAAGAACAAATCTTTTAAGCTAAGATAATTTAAAATGCAAATTCTTAAACAAATATTTATTGATAAATACAATCTATGCAAATATAAGTTTGTTAATAAATAGTACACAAAAAGAGAAGCGTATCTCCAAATCGATCATAATAAGATGTCGACGACTAATTATGTTTGATGTCATTAAATCCTATTCAAATCGAACGAATGATTGACACGTATCTCTCTGTAAGGAATGTCGCATGCTATTGAGTATTTAAACTATACATCCCTCACTTCAAAGACACAGATAAAGAAATGAAACTATGTAGAAAGTTATAACTTTTTGTCGGAAAGCATCGGGTGGATACTGTTTGATCTTCTTTGAGCCTACCCAAAGGCTTTCAATTTTTACCGGAATAACTTAATTTTGTCAATATAATTTTGAGCGAGTAAGGTGTGAAAACAACTTTTTAAGTATAGAATTCTGGATTGGGCGCGTATACAATTCTATTTTGGTTTGATGGCATAAAACTAACAATTAAAGTGAATCTATGTGGGTGGTTCTATCATGATAATACCACATTCTTTAGGTTTTATCATAAAATAGTCGCATAACTAGTTCTGAATTTTTAAGTTAATTAATGAACTGTTTGTTAATAATCTTTGTTTGATTCATGTTTGTTGTAAAGGAAAAATCTCTCATTCGGGTAGCCTAGGATTGTAACCCTCATGGCGAGCTGGAAATCCAAAAGGCGAATTAGTACCTGAATTGAAATAAAGATGAGTTGCTTGAGTAGAAGATATGTGTTTGGTTGCTGAATTTTGAACCCTTGAAGCCCAAATCATTTCCATTTCCATTTCCAAAAACAAAAAAGACTATACCTTTAATTTGTTTTTCTTAGCCAAAATTTGTTTCTGTTTTCTTTCCTTTTCAAAATGCCATCATTAGACAAAATGAAGGGGTGAGGTTTGTGATTGAGAGTAGAGAGACAGAGGGGCAATCCTATGAGCTGCCACTGATGTTGATTTTTATGGCTTGTGTGCTTATAACTTTATTTATATAAACACATGTGGGTGATGTGTGTGTGTGTATATATATATATATATATATATATATATATTCTAGGGTTGGCGTTTGCCTTCGTATTTCAGTTTTGGACTAGCTTACTTTCATCGTATTGATGTGAAATGCTGTAAATTGTGAGTAGTATCATCCTGCAGAGGTGATTAGATGCGATAATGAGATAATGATTGAAAAAGGTGTTTCAATTTTTATTTTCTATTACATACAATTTTTCTTCCTTTTTATCTTCAAAAAGGGAAAAACTCATCCCCCGAGTTTCTCGCAGGATTCTGGGCGCGACATACACTATCAAAAAAATCCTGAAATTATTATATGGAGAATCACAATCTGCCTCTGTGATTTAATGGGACCCTATTTCGAATAGGATTTCACCATTCAAAGGGTTGGTATAATTTAAAAAAGGTTAAAACAAATTTGGTGCTAGAAGGATGGCCCAAATTATAAGATTAATTTTAATAAATTCAAGAAATGCCTAGCTCGAGGGGCAAAATAAAAATTAAATTCGAAATTTTATTCTTAAATGCTTTTCTGTCCAAGTTTGAACAATCTAGTTCCAAGCTTGTTTTGATCAACTTAAAAGTCTTGGAATACGATTTTTACCATCCAGATTAAACATTTATGCATTGGGAACCTACATCTAAAAAGGTTTGACAATCCGACGGTGGAATTGTGCGCAATAGACATTTGAAATTTGTTGTGCATGTTAACCGTTTTTCTATCCAGATTTGAATAATTTGATTCAAAGTCTATTTTCATTACTGTAAAAGACTTTGAATTTGATCTCCACTGTACAAATTAAACATTTATGTATTAAAAATTTGCGGAATGGATGTTTGAAATTTACGGTGCATGTTAACTTCTTTTCTATCCAAAGTTAAATGATTTAATTCAAAATCCTTTTTCATCATTGTAAAAGGCTTCAAATTCAATCTTCACTACACAAATTAAACATTTATGTGTTAGAAACCTAATACTAAAGAGGTTCAATAATCCCACGGTATATTTGTGTACAATGGACGTTTGAAATTTGTGGTACAGGTAAACTGCTTTCCTGTATAGATTTGAATGATTTAGTTCAGAGTCCGTTTTCATTAGTGTAAAAAGTTTCGAATTCGATCTCCACCTTACAAATAAAACATTTATGTGTTAGAATCTATTTCTACTAGGGTTCGATGTTCCAATGGATGATTTGTGCATAATGGACATTTGAAATTTGCGGTGCATGTTAACCGCTTTTATGTCTAAATTTAGAATTTAGATAATTTAGTTCAAAGTCTATTTTCATAACTGTAAAAGGTTTTGAATTCAATCTCTACTGTAAAAATAACACATTTATGTGTTAGAACCTAATTCAAAAAAGTTTTGATCATCCAACGGTGGATTTGTGCACAATTGACGTATGAAATTTGTGCGTAAATTATGTTTGAATTATGTTGTGCAGTAAACAATTGCGCATTTATGTTTTTCTGATTTAAAAAGCATGACATGTTCATAAAACTTTGCAACAAAGGAAAGCTTATTGTCGATGGTTGAATATCATATCGATGAAGCCAATTCAAGAGAAATTTTAAATTTCATTTGCCCGGTTTTTATCAAACTGACCAAATGAATGGGGCATTGTTTATACCAAGATTTAAATTTCATAATTTAAATCCTAATATACTTTTAGCGCACATAATTCAATTTTCGAAAGGAGGTTTGGGAGAAGTTGAGAATTTTTTTCCTATAATACAAGGGGAAGCATTCAAAAAAAAGAACAACACATAAATCATCCCAAACATAGGTTTCTTTTTCTATCTTGGGAATATGAGTACTCTAATGTAATTTAAGAGTAGGAGTAGTTTAATATATTTTTATATAATATTTTGTATTTGGGCGATCGAGTATGGCTAATATTCTTTATATTATTACATTTCACTTTCCATCCATATTTTGAGCAATCGATCTCGGTCTCGCTCACTACAATTCTATCCACCAAAAAATTATAATAGTTGAGATGTTGAGTAATGAAAAATTCTTTTATTATTTGAATTTCTCATTTGATTGCAATAATTATTTCGATATGGCCATACACTATCAAATAAATCATGAAATTATGATGTAACTCTATTTCGAATAGGATTTCACCCTTCAAATGGTTGGTTTAATTCAAAAAGGGTTAACAGAAATAAAATTTGATTTTTTTTATGACCTACTAACATTTTAAAAACATATCATTGACTATAGTATCCAAGTGACCAAAGAAGTGTGGAAGAATAAGGTCAAACGTTTAACCTTGCTTACACCTAATTTATCAATGTGATTACGTATAGATACGCTCAAGACAGAATTTATATAGGAGCACAACCCTGAATAAATAAGTAAATAAAATTTCAAAAATATTAACAGTGGTGTGCTCCACAACTAGGGGCAGAGCCAGGGTCGAACCTTGGGGGGCCATAAGATGAATAGTTAGTTTTATTTTTAAAAATATTTTAGAGATCATATAAAAAAACAAGAATTAAATCCATAATTTCCAACCAAGGAGATAAGTATAAGTTTAATTTTCCTATATATTATTAATACATATATATATATATATGTATGAAATAAAACAATACTTTTATCATTAGTTATATTAATTCTCCAAATTTATACACTTTCTAATTTTAATTTGAGAAAACAGAATATAACAGGAACCAAGCATGCAATATTTTGAAACTGTAAGGAACAAAACGGATCAGGGTTCAGCCTAGCAAGCTAGGGGGTGTGGCCACAAATGCGGCAAATGTGAATCGACTTCCCCATTTCATACTTGAAGTCATAAGTATCAATCATTCGATCATTAGACCGACCATTGGGGTTAGAATTGATAATTGTTTACCACTAAGCTATGCATAACTTTTACTCTTAGGGAGGCCAATATGTATAATATACAAATTTCAGTTTTTTTCCCACACTTTTTTAAACTTTCGGGGCGCCGTAGCCTACTCTGGCCCTTAATAGATCCGGTTCTATCCACAAACCCAATTGTGGTGTGTTGTAGATGTGATATTTTATTGGGTTGATGGTTATTATTCAGTACGGGTATTCCATAATAGTGGATTGTCTCTTCTCCCCTATTCAATTATTAAAAAAAGATAAAAAATTCTAAGCTTGTGATTTTCGTAATTATTCTGGAAGTCATAGTTCGTACTTTTTTATTTCTCTCGCCTCCTCATATGTTTCTTCCCCTCTTTTTTTTTTTTTGGTAATAATGCAAAAGAATTACAACTGATCGACTTCAAGTTTAAAAAATCACCATTTGTCTCGTATAAAATAATACCCATAATATGCCTTAAAAACTTTTATTTTAATCTTATTAGATAGATATCATTTAACATTAGGTATTTATTGTACATAAAACATTATACTTTATTAGTAGTTATGAAAAAATGTTATATTTCCAAAATACATAAGGTAATCTAATTATAAGTAGCATATGTGTATTTCAGTAGTGTAAATAGTTTGAACATTTCGACATTACAAAATTTAACATGTTTTTAGTTCCATTTTTTTTTATCCCTTGGCACATTTTAGTATGGACTATTCGCTTATTATTAGTGAACGTATAATATGAAATATTCGTAGCCATTTATTGTTACGGGCTATTTGTATTTTTATTATTAGTATATAGGCTATTCATATTTCATTAAGTATAAGTTGATAATGTTTTCATAATCAATATTAGCGTTAGTATTTTTATTAGTATGGGCTATTCGTATTAGTAAACGTATAATATGAAATATAATTCATATGAGCTATTCGTATTTTTAATACATCTCATACAATAAACGTATAATATGAATATTTTTATTTTTTACACATTTTAGTATGGGCTATTTGGTATTTTTATCTTCTACTAAATACCACTGGTTATACTAGAAAAATAGAAGTAATTTGCAAACAGCAACTAGGGGTGAGAAAATTCGATCTGAATTACCCAAAATATATATTCGTATTCGGTTTCAGATTTTTAATCTAAGTCAGGTTCAATATAGTATTGGATTTTGAACAAATTTGAGTCAGATTCGGGTTCGGGTTACCCGATGCTCAGCCTCTAAACTGCACCTAGGGGAATCCAATTGGGTCCAGTTCAAATCAGGCGTAGGCTCATATTCAGGCCCAAGCAAAGCCCTTAGTGTGGCCCATAATAAAAGCCTGCAGCAGACTACTAAGATTTTCCGCGGCTGCTTCTCTCTCTCTCTCTCTCTCTCTCTGATCGCTGCTTGCAGTATCATCCGTCCGAAAGGTTAGATCCAAACCCTACATTTACTCGTTCCGCTACAAATTCAGTCTCTATTCCGAATTTTTTAAAATTAAATTATCGATCTTTTTAATATTTACAGTCTCCTCCGGCAAGCTCCGCTGCATTTAGCTGCTCTAATTGTCTTCGATTTCAATGTGAGTGTTGATTTTATACTCTTTTAGGGCTTCGTTAGTTTATTGACAAAATGGAAAATTGTTAATGTTTTTTTCCCCTACGCGTCTTCTAAATTATGACTCTTGAATAAGTCTATGTATTGCCCCTTTACTTGAATTATTATTATTTTTTTTATCTGTTAGTAGATAATTAGAACAAATAAAAAAATACTAACAGATAAAAAAATGGAGCAAAATCCATTTATTTTCATTTGATGTCATTTCCTTTCTTCAATTGGTAGGGGTTCTATGCAAGTAGTACATCATGAATAGTTTGTTCTTTACTATCTTTACAAGAAATAGTTATCATCTTTCCCGAAATAGTCAACATCAACAGAATGAGTTGGCAATTTTTGGGAAAGAAACAAAGGACGACTTATTCCGGCTGATAAAATGAGTTGGACATCTACCTTGAGACCTCATCAAAGCCAATGGATAACAGATTAAATGTATTGGAATGGTGGAAGAAGGGATCGGTAACATCAAAAGTCTTTTGAGAATGGCTAAGGATTTTTTGAGTGTTCAATCTTAAAATCATTATTAAGGGCATACAAGTAGGAGGCCGTGTTGTAGGCGACCGAGTCAAATGAACTAATTAAAGGCCGAACAACCTTGAGTAGCATAAACTGAGTAATTCTTTGTTGGAAATTAAAAAATATTGCTTTCGGCATTCCCTTTGCGGGTTTAGAAGTACTAGGCTTATAAAGTTCACTGATCGCTAACTGGTGGGAAACATTAAGATATTTTTGAAATGATTGCGGAGACTCATAGCAAACACCCCCTGTAGTGTGATAGTGCAATAGGATAACCGGCATCGTTATGCTCAATCACTAGATTAACATAAAATTGAGTAATTAAAATGGGGTAATAATGTTCCCTAATCCTACAAAATTTCAACCAACCTTCCTTTGCAAACCAATGGTACCAATCTAAACCACTTGCATCTTCTTTCTCAAAATAATCAACGTCAACAGTGTACTGGTAGAAACTGCTCGTAAAGAAAAATCAGTTTTAAACGTACTTTCGCATGATTTGTTGAGAAAGAACGGCTTTAATCCTGTTATCTTCCTCTTCAATGGCTTCCCTGAAGATGACAATCTAGAGATTTTGTAACCTGAGAAAGATCTCCATCCATCCGGTCCAGTTTTTGTTTCACCTTTTTTTGCCTCGGAGAGAGGGAAAAAAATAACTTTTTATGTTTGGGCGATTTGGAACAATGAACAGTGCCTAGATTTAAAAATTACCTATTAAACAACAATATCCATTTTTAAAAGGGTAGTAGACTAACCACAAAAGTCAGACGACTTACCTTTTGCGAGTAGACCCTCGCCCACCCCGTGGCCTGTCCCATCTATATTCTGGTTGTTGTGCGAGTGGTTTCATACCTACAGACCCGAGAACCCACATGACCCATGGACCCACCGAATATGGGGTGAGTAGACCCACTAGGTCGAATGAACACATACTTCCAATCTCTTCAACCAATCAAAGGTGTTTGTAGTTTGGAAATGAAATTAGGCTTAGCTTGGTAATGTTGTTGATTCTTAAACTCCGTTTCTCAAAATTGTTTTTATAAGTTGATTTTAATTGCATGTATAATCATAGTATTTGTTTAATAAATTCTAAAAGTTGTATTGATAAGTAGTGTGACATGATGCTTGGTAAATTGGTGCTATTATGAAAAGACAAAGTAGGTCTGTATTGGAATGTAATAAATATAATTGAGGTTATTTGGGTGATTAATTATAGGAAACAACTTTCAACTTCAGATTGCTTTTAAAGCATAAATAGAGTTTAAAAGCAGGTGCTTTTAAAATTTACCAAACAACACATGTTGAAATTTCGAATGAAAAAAAGCAGTAGCACTCAAACAACAATCCGAAACTGGGTTTATCTATTTGCCCTTTACTGGAATTAATTTTTTATAAGTTAGTAATTTTGGTAATGGAATTGGTCCATTTTCCTGCGATTGCCTTCAATGTTAGCGTAGGGCAGTTGGGACATGATGAGTTTCTTGAGCTGAAGAAGAAATGTTGAACATTTCTGAGAAGCTCTAGTCTAACAACCGGAGGAACTTTATAGAATTTGATTTGAACCAGATCCCGAACTTTCCTGTGACGAAACGTCATTACCCTGTAATGGTGAAATCGGATGGGTAAGATGATGGGCAGAATTTTGGAAGTCAGTCGGGGCCAATACCATTCACAATGTGAAAAGTAGGGGAAAGATTTAATTTTATGTATTTTTTTTATGGGATCATTAATTGTGTCTCTCCTGCTTGTCAACAATGGTGGTATGCACCAAAATGGTGCAAACTGGCAAGTACTAAAACTCGTCCCTATGATGATTAAATTTCTCTTAAACAACGGGATCGAACCTAATGTACTGGCCGGTAGAAGGCTTGAGACCTCTTCTGTCCTTGCCCTTGCCCTAGGAAGGTGATGTGGTTGTGAAATGGATCCTGTTATATAATGTTTTGTAAATTTGCTTTGGTTTTATGTTGTTACGTTTGTCATTGTAAATATAGGTTAGTTGTTATTGTAAAGATAGTTTAGTGAGAAACTGTGAGTAAAGTTAGTAATGCTAGGAGTTAGTGGATGTATGATTGGCTTAGTGGGTTGTTTAGAGAGGTTAGTATTTTGCATATAAATGTCATGGCTGTAACTTGTTTTGCTTATCCAAGATAAATGAGATGAATTAAGTGAAAACTCTTTGCTCTCTAAGCAGCATGACTTAGGAATCTGGTCGTTCACACACCGTGATCGTGATTAAGTGTTGTGGTCCCATCAGAAGGCCTCAGGAAGGCCACTCCTTGTGGCTCAAAAGCTGCGCTTCATAAAGGTGTGATTTTATATTTCCTCAAGGGGAAAGGCCCTGGGGACTAGATTGGCATCTCCGTAAGGCACCCAAGGCCTGTCACTCCATCTAACTGGGAAGGTCTTTTCGAGGCACATTCTTCAGATGTTCTTACAAAGAACAATTGCTACAATCTAGAAGCAGCCATGTAGGTCACGAGTGAATCTCCTTGTGATCTCAAGCATTTTTTGGCTTTGAAATGGAGACCGATGGATTATCGAGGAAGGTTTAAGCTTCCTCATAAGAAAGAGAAAGTGCAACCCTTAAAAGGCTCCTTTTCCAGACTTGAATCTAAGCGACGAGAAGGATAAGTTGGGTCCTTTTTCATGGGTCATTCCGAATGTCATCATAAAATAAGCTATCGTAATAGAAGAGTTCATGCTTGTTGATTACAAAATACGATTACCATAATGACCACATTATAGGAACTAGGAAGTCATTCTATGTTTTATTTCTCCAACTCTGCCTCTGTTGCTCCTTGATTCCAATTTTAGACAGCTATGACTTATTGACTGTTTGACTTCCCAGAATTGCCCTTATCTCTCTGATGGTTACACATTCTAGATTTCTTTGTGTTTTGTTTGATAGCTTTTGCTCGTATTATCAGACTCCATAAGACTATTCCTGTGAGATTCCCTTTGCTATCTTGGGCGGACACTAGTTTCTGAAAGTAGACTTAGTTTCCTGTAAAGTCATATTTGCAAATACTTATATCTTAAAAAGTTCTTTTATTCGTGCAATTTTTTAACATAGATAAATTTACACCTGGCAAAGTAGTGACCCCTTGCCAAAACTGTCCATCTGTTACTTACCCCTAAAAAGCTGTTGGTTTGTTATTAGCTGTTGTTTTTCTCGTTGTGGTTCACATTGGTGGTTTTGTTCTTTACATTAGCAAAACAATTTTGTGTATATTCTTACTTTTTTCTTTTATTAGGGCCGATGAGGATCCTGTTGATCAGAAGAAGTATCTTGAAGATGCTTGCAAACCCAAGTGTGTGAAACCTTTACTTCAATATCAGGTGCCTCTCACAATGGCATTTATGGGTCTCTGTACATATTTTGATTTATCATTCGATGCATCTGCAAAATCTCAGTTATGCTGGTCCATGGTCCAATATATCTCCATTATTCTTATGCATTAACAATAATGCAAAATTTATGGTATCTATGAAAAAGAGATTTGAAGTGGTGTAGATGTGATGTCAATACAAACTTATTTGAAATCTAAAACCAAATCCTGGCTGCAGGCATGTGTGAAAAGGGTCGAAGGTGATGAAAGTGGACACAAACATTGCACCGGACAATATTTCGATTACTGGTCTTGTGTTGACAAA
>MKEJ01096434.1:0-18181 GCA_001753735.1 Embelia ribes | reverse complement strand
GAGTATTTTTGCATAACATGTGTTGTTTATGTAAAAAAAAATGTGGGTTTTGAAATGGAATTTATCAAGTGTGAAAAGTGGGTTTTTGACAAACGATTTTATCAAAGTGTGGATTGAAAATGATTTATTTTAAAAAATGTGGGACTTGCAAGTAGTGTGAATGTGGGACTTGCAAGAGTGTAAGACTCGTAGCTTTTACGAGAAATATGTGATTTATTATGGAATTTCAAAGTTGATTAACTTTTGAACAAAAGTAGGTTTAAAGCGAGAAAATGACTTTACGTGTGAGTTGCATACTTGGTGGGCTTGAGTTATTTTCTCTTTCTTTTCGGAACTGTGTCATTTTTATAAAACGTGAGATTTCCCAGCGGGTGGATTTGCGCCCCACTAGTATGAGCCGGAAGCCCTTTTTAGGGATTTTCTATAATCCACCAAGTGGGTATTCAGTGAGGGTAGACCATCGAGAATGGTCTACCAAGTGGGTTATTGTGGGGGTGGATTATAGCATAGGATCTACAAGATAGACCTATGGTGATATATTTTATATAAATCGTGGGAGACACATGTCCCAACTTTATAGTGAGATTGTGGGTCTGTGTGTTCTTGTGTGCGTGAGTTGTATGGGTGGGCATGTGTGAGCATCCACGGGCATTGTATTGCATTTATTTTGTATTGCACATATTTATTATCACATAGTAGCGTAGATATCACACATGCAGATACTACTCAACATCACATATAGTTGTGTATTTTGGAGGCTAACTTGTACACACCATTTTTTTTATACATATTTTACAGGTGCTGAGACCAGTGAGCCGTACCTTTGAGAACGATGTGAGCATGTATCTATCTTAGCATCAAGGTATAGTTTCTTAATATTTAAACTTGATATTATTGTTTTAAGAAAAACATGTTTAAATTAACTACCACTCATGATAAATTTGGCATTTTATAAAAAATTTCCATGGTGGATTTATAAACCAAAAGACTTTTTATTGGCAAATGAATTTTTAGCCATGTGAAGCCGTTTGTAAGTCCTATATTTTTTATGTCATTTGCTAGCAATAAAACCCAGGTTGAGGTGAGGCTTAATTTCTAAAAAACTGACAAATGATCCATGGAAGAGTTTAAATAAAAAAAAGTCCATTTGGACAGGGGGTAGATAATGAAGAATATGTTAATCTTAAAACAATAATAGTCTTTTAATTATTAATAATATGCTATATTCTTATACTATGTTGAACAACATAGTACCGACTAGGATTAAGTTTATTAAAGTTTATTTGTGACTGTTTATCCAAAGATTTTTCTTATATCAACAAATAAGATTTATAAAACATAGAAGACTATAAATAGAAAATAAAATTAGTGTGATCAGAAAACGAAATAGAACCCATATAGATCGTCAAGAATTTTTGGACTTCTCAGAACAATTAACTAGAGAAATTGTAGAAAAAATACAAGTTCATATTATTTTAGAACAGTTAAAAGATTATATTCAAATATTAATTGTTTAATACTTAGAATAAAAGAACTTAAAATAGATTATCTTTATAAGCAATATTTTTATTCTATTTATGTATGTTAAAGATAGAATTATACATTTTTATAAAGAAACCATTGTAGATTTGAAAAAAGAAATTTATATTTTTTAGAATTAAATAGACTTGTAGAAGGAAGAAAAATCTCCAAATAATCTTTAAATTAGTATTTGATTTGAATTATTTAATCAGTATAAAAGAGTTATAAATATTATATTAAAGAATTATAAATAACACAAAAAATAATACTAGGGTAATATATGTTAGTATTAGCAGACTTTAGGAAGAATGTGAATATTATAAAACAGAAAAAATTATTTTTCGAAATATATTTCAGTTTTCATTTTCAATTAGGTCTGCCTCTGTAGAGCTCCAACATTACTCGTCATCATCAGTCATCACCATCTATAATTACACATCTCTCTCTCTCTCTCTCTCTGGGTTTCCGATTCATCTACCTATTTGCTGTAAAGGTAAAACCCTAAATACTTCGATCAATTACGCCTATATATTCATCTCATAATCCGATTCACAACTAATTAAAAATTCCATTATTTTTTCAGGTTTTGTAGGAGGAGAGAGACAGAGATGGCTAGGGATTTGTCGAGGTCTCCGCCGTATAGGCGGAGGTACTCGAGGTCGCCGTCTCCGGTGGAGCATCGGCGTAGCCGGAAGAGCCGCAGAGATAGAAGCCGATCGCCGTATTCGCATAGCAGGTGATACCTGATTACAAATATTTGTAATTGTGCTTCAGTTATTGGCTGTATCGATGGAGGCTTATTCTATGTATCTTTGTTATGACCTGAATTTAGGGTTTTATTTGATTACGATGGTGACTAATTCAATCATGTTTTATATATATGTATATATATTTATTATTATTATTTTATATATAAAAGTCTGTGGAGGGTGTTATGTACACATCCTAATGTCTGATGTACGCAGCCTAATTCAAGCATGTCACGTTGCATAATTTATCTTGGAGAACTTTATTCGTTTCGGAGCTCAAAGGATTTTGATTTTGGTGCTGGAGTTTTTTGTCATTTGTGAATCTGTTATTTGAGTTCTCTTTTGGAGCTGAGACTTGTTATTGTTTCATGTGGTAAGTAATTACATGAAATGATAGAAAAGAATGCTTAAAGGGAGCGAACCTTGTAGAAGAACCTATTAATGGGACGTCAAAAGTGAATATACAACTCCGTGTATGACCCATGTATGATGAACATCTGGTCCAAAAAAAGAGGAAAGCAGGGATCTTCCCTTTCAACAGAACTTAATAACGATCTTTTATACCTTCAAAATCCTTGAATTTCTCTTGCACCAAACATTGCACAACAAAAATAACGGAATGCCGAATGCTTGCAATAATGCCCCAGACAAAGTTGCCCAACATAACCTTGAATGGCTGACTCCAGTTCCAAAATTTGACTTGTTCCCAAATTGGAATGTGAAAGCATGGCAAGAGGGATATACATGGGGACTGGGGTACTACATTTATTTTTTAACTGTAGTCGGTGGCCATTCCTTATTTGTCGTTAGATGTGGGGTTAGTTGATTCTGTTACAAGTTCTGACGATCTAATTTTGTACTGATGTGGGCTCTAGTTACTTTTAAATGCAGCCTGAATGTATACCAGAAGCTTATATGGGTAGTGAACAACATAAAAAATCATAAGATTTAGCAAAGTTGGGGGGCATGCTTGTTCATCTGGCTTGAGAAACTTGTGAAATCTTATAACAGCAGAAAGATACTGGAGTATGGTTTCTTCCATCTCCATGATGGTCATTTTTCCGTTGTATATGGAATTGGGAGTAAAACATATACTCGCTCTGGTATTTTAAGGTTTAGTGTTTAAACTTCAACGTTAAGGCATTGAATTTATGTTGTTGGGTGATTTTTTTTTTTAAACAAAAATTGGATTACTGATGAGTGAAGGTACTAATACTTGTTTTTCTTCATGTGGCGCTGCTCACTTTGTTGACTTCATTGTTGGCCTTTTCTATAGCAGATTGGTGTATGGTTGATCATCTTGATTTCTACAAGTTCTGTGGAAGTTTTGCTTAATCTGATGATTAGTCTACCCAGTTTTAAGCAGCAGTTGTTGGGCTATCTCACATTTACATTTTCACTTCAAAGAGGAATATGTTAAATATAGCTTTGTTAGTACCAAGAACAGTAGATGAGTAAAACAGAATACATTTATCTCCTTGAAATTCTAAAAGCTTTTTTATTCCTGTTAAATGGGAAGCGAGGAGATTACAGATATCCTTCCATTCTTCGATTCTATATCAGTTTCATTCAATTAAAAGATGGAGCACCCAGTTTATACTTAGCAGTTTTTGAGGTAACCGTATCTGCTTCTGTATTATTATATGGTGGCTTGGAATGACGATGTACCACGTTTTCTAGAATTTGATTTGCTGCTTATAAAATTAATATAATTGTACAGAAGAAGAAGTCGTTCAGTTTCTCCACGACGCCGGAAAGTTCGTTCTCCAACTCCAAGAAGACGTAAAACTCGTTCTCCAACACCAAGGCGTTATAAGAGACCTAGAAGTACCTCATTATCTCCTATAAAGAAATCCCGGTCCCCAAGTAATGGCTTAATAGAGCGTAAAAATGCCAGTAACAAACTCAAAATAGATGATGAAGAGAGGAAAAGGTATACTCATCATAACCAACTGTCCTTTTTATTAGCTTTTTCCTTCGTTTCTTTCATTTTATATCTCGAAATATTAAATAGTCATTTGTGTTTTTTTTTTTTTTTTTTGTTTTTTGCTTTTGTCTTGAAAGACCTGGAATGCCCTAGCTTTTGTAATTTGCATTTTGTTGGCATCTGTTTGGATCTTTTCCCCCTTGAAACTTCTTGAACGCTTAGGTTTAGCTTCCATGCTTTCTTCATCAATATTCGTTTCCATTTTATATTATATTTATATTCTGCCATTGTGTGCTGATTCCTTGTTTCGCTTTCACTGCTCCAGTTCTTGGTGTTCATTGCGTTGATGGTTTTACAAAGTTAATAATATCTGAATTCTGGGTTCTGCTAAGTAATTAGAATTTGTTTGACTTCTTTTTAGGATTCTCTTTGTGATATTGATACTTGTATGCATGGATCAGTGAGTCATTATAGGAAATGTAGTTGACATTATTTGGCTGGCTATTAAGCGTCTCAGGATAATGGCAACCAAAAGCTTTCTCTCGTATTGGTATGGCATTTGCTCTTCAGTTGAGGCTTATCATTAATGAACTGGAAATTGGATGCTGGCAATTCACTAACTTCTTTAGAACATAATAAATGTTGATTTTTTGGCTTTATTACTTTAGTTTTTGGTTTGAATTCATTATGGCGATCCCCTTTAACTCTTAGCTTGAAAAAATAATTGTTTGCTGTTCTCTGTATATTATTGGATTGTGTTTGTTTTAGAAGTCTGAAACTTTCGTGATTTGGTGTAAGCTGACTGGATGTGCCGTCTAGACTAGTGTAAAAACTAATGACGTATCTTTGTGGACACTTAACTTTTTGGACTTGGGTATGATATATGTCTTAATATTATGGTGGATTTGTCATATAACAACAGCAAAAATAGTTAAATACTTTTCATATAATTAGGCATACACTTATCACTTTATGTACACTCATGTTCTCTTTTGAGTGTGCAATAAAAAAGATTCCCTCTAAAAATGGTATGAATAATACGAAACATATTTACAGAAATATCCAGTGTCTCCTGGTGTCATCGTTAGGAGTGTCTTACTTTTGGGCATGTAGCTCGAACTTGCATCTTGTATTTGTGCATCTGTAGGCTGTAGCACGGAACTAGGTGCACACATTTTAGTGAATGAATTATGAAATGTTCTCCTTTGGTTCGGGGAAGAATTGGGTGAGGAAGGAAATTAATCTGTTACCACTTTCAGCTATTGCCAATTTCAATTTATTGATTGTATCTAATACCATCATTGTAATTATTGGATGCCCTTTTTATATATCACCCCTTTAAAAGCTGGGATGGATGTTTTCCTTGTCGTAGAGTACATACCTTTCACACGCTTACTCTTCGTACCAAGCAAGTGGAAGATTCTCTTTAATACTTTTTCTTTGCTTTTACCTCTTACCAGGCTTAGTTTTAGCTACTTCTCTTTTACTACCGAAAAAAAAAAAAGGAAAAACTGAATGTACCTTTCTTTTGAAGAGTTCTGCTAACGGTAACTGGTCTTTTCCCTAGTGACACTGACACCTACACTACAGCATATGTTAGCTGTATATATATCATAAAACAGATATGATTTTGCTTCAGGAAAAACAATGATATTTTTGTGCAAGGATTGACTTATCATGGTTGATTAGCTTTTGAAAATGCAACTGGTTACTTTGACATTCTTCTCCACAGGCATTTTTGATGGAAGATACTGCTATAGTTCAACTTTTTATATTTGATGATCTCTTGGATGACTCATTTATCTACTGTTCACCATCTTGATTCTCATTTGTTTGGATCAGGAATCAGTTAGAGGTATGCCTGTAAAGCATGAGAATGAGTATATTTTTGTGCCTTTTGTCGTCAATAAGGTCAGTTTGTGTTTCATATTGTAAATAAGAATGGGAAGGGGTAAGAAAAAGCAAGTGGGGAGGTGAAATGACTTCTTTAATTATCTTTGTTACCTGGCTCGAGATCTATTTGTGGAATTTGAAAATGGTATATCTTCTATTGTGTGATTGCTCATTTCCTGCCTAACTTCTCTCCTGGTCTGTCAGGCGTCAACAGGAGGCGGAAATGAAATTGGTAGAGGAAGAAACTGCAAAAAGAGTGGAACAAGCAATAAAGAAGAAAGTGGAAGAGAGCTTGAACTGTGAAGAGATCAAGCTAGAGATACGGAGACGATTGGAGGAAGGCCGGAAGAAATTTCTTGATGAGGTGGCAGCACAACTTGAGAAAGAGAAGGAAAATGCTCTGGTTGAGGCTAAACGGAGAGAGGTAAGTATCTAAGTAGAATGCTTATGCTAGTATGAAGTTATCGACCACATGAAGTATAACACATTACCCCCAACAAGGAAAACACTATACATAGAAAAAGAGAGAAAATGCACAAAAAGTGTACAAACATCATGGCAATATCATGATATGCTGCTAAGTAGATGTTTCGTGTTTGTAAACTTTTTGTACGCATATAATTGCTCCCCTGAAGCCCATAAAAATGGAAACAACTTTCGGAGCAAGTCTGCAATTTAGTTTTGAAACTTTAATATCTCCACACTTCTGGCGGCAATTCCTTTTAAAATGTTTTAAAATGAAATTATTTATATAGTTAAGGGGAAAATAACTTTTGGTATCATTAGGAACAAGCTCGAAAAGAGAAGCAAGAGCTGGAAAGGATGCTGGAAGAAAATAGGAGGAAGGTGGAAGAAGCTCAGAGAAAGGAAGCTTTAGAGCAGCAACAGAGAGAAGAGGAACGGTATAGAGAGCTTGAAGAGTTGCAAAGGCAAAAAGAAGAGGCCCTGCGAAGGAAGAAGATGCAGGAGGAAGAGGAACGCGCTAACCAGATGAAATTATTGGGAAAGAACAAAGCTCGCCCTAAGTTGTCGTTTTCTCTCGGTTTGAAATAACTGAAAACAGCGATTCATGTGGTCGAAACGATATGTTGACCATGATTTTAGTTCCTGGGTGTGCTATTCTATTTTTGTCATAATTTTCTGCAGTTGGTAGAATGCACTTGGTTTTGAACATATTCTGTATGGCTTCTCTTTTGCTTATATAATTAATGAAATTTACATATTCTGTTACTTGCATTAGTATTCTACTTCTCAAACCAGTGTTGAAATCATAGTTGTTAGAGCCTGAGGCATTGAACCGTTGAAATTGATGGTTCTTTGCTCACTCGTTGATTCAAACGTTTCACCAGTGATTTTCGTCAATGTCTAAAACACTGTCCATTGCTGTATCCGTAAAACAGTTCTGCTAGGTACCTAAATTGGCTGGATTTAGGGCACCATGCCAGCTTTACGGGGAGCAATGAATGCAAGGTACTCACTTGTGAGCAACAGCTCTAATGCCCATAGAGCATTCGCGTCAGTATTTTTATATAGGGATTTCCTCTTTGATTTTTCATTAATTAGAAATGCTCGACATCGGTGGTTTTTCAGTTTCTATATTACACTAAAGTTCTTGATTGAGAAATATATTATTCATGCTTTCTCTGCTTAAAAAAATTATATTTTTCCCACCAAAACAATAAAATCCGGGTTAAGATTAGGAAAGCTGTTTTTTTACATTTTATTGTATATCATATAATAATTTGAATAATTTTTTCAAACAAATTTTGAAAGACTGGTCTCTCTAATTTTTAAAATATAGATTTTTAATACGACAAAATAAACCTGAAAGACTGGTGTGAATGCTGTTACAATACATAAATGCAAAGCGAACCAACTCACCCTCTTGAACTGGTTCAACCGGCATGTCCAGCCTGGATCTAATACAAAGCTTTGGAGGTACAACCGATATATTACCCTTGAGCTCATGAGATGCAAACCAAAAGTTTTCACCTGCGAGTTTCTCATCGAACCAGTTCAACCTTCAGTCCTGTTTGGTTCCGATAACATTGATCGAAATGACGTGACTCTTTATTTTCCGGTTCTCTCATGTAGGACGGGGTTTTCAATATGTCCTCATTTTGACATAGGGATGTTACACAAGTCTATTGTATTCGTAAAGAGTCACACTAGATCGAGCTATGAAAAGCTGAAGACAGATTTAAAATGGGGAATAACCATCATCAAGCGAAGCCCAATAGTCTTGTACCCATAGGAACTATGGGTCAATAGGCTACGAGTAGCACACGTTTTTCATATATCAGCTTTGACCCGGCTCCATGGGCAATTTGACAAAACCCATGAGCCGTAGTCTCTTATGTACTAAAGAGCTGAACTCGTGTTTGGGTCGTCTGATGAAAAAAGTAAAAGCACGGATTAAAAGAGGTCTTTGCATTTAATTTTGGAGCGGGATAACGACTGGCATGATTTATGCATTTATCACAATGAATTGAAATCCCGAACGGTTAACTGTGATATTTCTCCAACACGTAGTGCACAATTTCCCCCTGGGTTTATTTTCGATACAAGAATGAAAGTCTAAAGGAATATGGTAACATGTACCTTAGTAGTTATGTTCTCCTAACATGCTTACAAGTTACAAGGGAAAGAGAAGGCTGTTCCCCAAATTTGACATAGAAATTATCAAAATGGATCAGTTTAAAAAATTATTTATCAAACATTTCTGAAACTATTTATCAAAATGGGTGATTTTAAACAAGAGACAAAAGTAGAGCCTTATAGTGCATTAATTTGTAAATTACTCTTTACTATAAGTAACAAATTAAAAATTTTAACTTATTTTAGAATAAGTTTAAGTCCAGTTTATTAATATCATATGGAGATAATTTATCTAATATTTTGACTAAAATGTTATAAGAAAAGAGGTTATAACAATCATTTTATTTTGGAGATATAAGTAATATTATTTAATTTTTCCATAAGCCTTGATTAGACTAATTTACATGAAATTATGAAAGAACAAAATAAATACATTTTCAGAATTTCAAACTGCACATTATTAATAAAATTGTGAACTACTGTTGTTTGCATAATAGAAAAAAACTTCCATTTTCGAATTCATGTGAAACTTAATGAAACACACAAAATAATTAAACATGTCCTTACCATACAATGTTTTTTTCCCAGTCCCATAATTTATTAACTTCCCCCATACCTTGTTACTCCACTCAAATCGAAAATAAAAAAATAAAAAGACTTTATTCTGTTTGGATTTGAAAATCACTATTTATTAAATACATAATTGATATCAAGAATAGATATCGAAAACAACATGGAGAGATGTTACGATTTTGGCAAAGGGATATTTTTGTCACTAAAAGAATATAAATAGTAGTTTCATCCAAAAAAGGTTAAAAGTGACTTGTTTTGATAAATAGTTTCACAAACGATATATTTTGATAAATAATTTTGAAAATTGCCCCATCTTTGTAAATTTCTCCAATTTGACACTCACAACTTCAGGTTGTTCAACCACACAAAAGCAAAGTGAAAAGGTAGAGAGTTGGTAGAACCTAACATCAATAAAAGAACACAAAAGATAACTTTTGGCCTGGGCTATTAGTAGGAGGTCCTAGTTCAACAGCTCCGGCCCAAGGTCCCCATTTCTTAAAAAACAAAGAGTAAATAGAGCTTGATATTTGGAAAGGTTGAGAATAAGTTGAAATTTATGGTGAGTTGCACAAATGTTATCTGTGTTTGGACAAAAAAATTATGGTTGGTCCAATAGATTCAATTGAAAAGAAAAACAAAAAAGAAAAGAAAAAGACGGATTTAGTCTCCAATTTTTTTAAATAACATATTTAGTCTGTGAATAGTATTTTCCTAATATTTGGAATTCGAGAGGATCAAACTAGGAATGATGACAAAGTAGGTGATTTTTTTTTTAAAAAGAAACAATTACTCCTAAGTAAACTAAACTTGAGAATCAATTTATATGATTTTCATGATTTAAAATAGTTTGAAGTCTATATAAAAAAAAAAAAAAACCAAAAACAAATTGTGTTATTTTTACAAAACTTAAACGTCTGTATCTCATCTTAAGGTCAATTGAACTAACCCTTAATCTCCCTATCTTCTGTTATCTGCGCAGGATTAGGATTGTTTAAAATTGAGTAATAGAGAAGATAGAGTTGTTTAAGGTGATTTGAGTAAGGGAATTTGTAAATGCATTGGTTAGATTAGGGTAGCTAAAATTTAGCTTTAGAGAAGATAGAGCCGTCTAAGGTATTTGAGCATCTAGTGTAGAAATTTGTGAGTGAACCAGTTAGAAAGAGTTGGAATATTAATGTGGAAAAAGGAGTAAAAGATAGGGATAGACGGTTAGAAACTTTGTTGTAAGTGATATAAAAATACACTTTTTTAGTAAATAGATGAGCAAGTAATTATACGTGCTAATATTCGGCGTAAAAAAATCTAGCTAAATAATCTGACTTGATATTTATTTTGACAGTATCGTATGTATACATACTAATATGTATATATTTTGTACATATACTTATGTGACAAGATGATAGGCATTGATCTCCCTTTAAAATATAAAACCAAGTCACAAGATTTAACAATAAAGAAATAAGATTTTTTGACACAAATATATGCATATAATCCGATCCCAAATTGTTTGTCACATCGTTTTATTGGACCGTTGCCATAATTATACCCACCATCTTAAAATAAGAACTTCTTTCGTCCCAATTTAATAGTCTTGTTTCTCCTTGTTTCTTTTTTTTTTTTTTTGTTCCCAAAATATAGTCTTATTTCTCTATTGAGAATTTAGTTGAAAAGTTAGTTTACTAATGTATCCTATTAATTGCATTTTTTAGGGAGTAATACATTGACTAGAATAGATAAAGAGTCATTAATTAGGGGTATATTTATAAACAAAGTAAAAATATTTTTTATTACAGCATTAATTGTAACTTCTTAATCTGTGTGAAAAGGAGAAACGAAACCATTAAATTGGGATGGAGGGTGTTTCGTTTAAGATTGATGAACACGAATTAAGGAATTCATTAAATGTTTCAATTTTAGCAAAATAACATTCATTAAAAATTTTATTTGTGTAGAGTGACTGAAAATTTAAAGGGATAATAGAAATGAAATTGTAAATATAATAATAATTGTTTTTTTAATTTTTTAGAATGACAATTAAAATGAAAAGAAAAAATCTCTAAAATAATACTTCATTTTTCTTTATTAACTGACCTTTTAGATTTGTGCACATAAATTAAGAAAATGATTGGTAAAAAAATATGAACTAAAGTAATTTTCATACTACCTTTGCATTGTGAGTAAATGGTTATCTCTGGAAAATACAAAAATGATTAATGAAATGAATAATTTAGATAATTCGTTAAATTTTATCTTCTAAATTGTAAAAATGTCACTTTTTTTTTCGTAAAGATCACTTGTAACTACTAAAATTTTATGGAACTGATTAACTTTTTATGGTTGGATGTAAAATAAATGGGTCTGAAAAAATATCTGCGCCATCTCAAACTCCTAGAACGACATTGTCATATCTCTCTCTTCACGAGAGACAAAACCAAAAACACACACACGTGGCATCAAATCTGGTCTGTCATCATGACCATATAATTTGGTCTCTGCATCATTAACTCATAATTACAAATTTTTTTCAGTACGAATGGTGGGTCCCACTCCGGTCAAAAAAAGTAAATGAGCGTCATTAATGCTGAGGTGTCTCCCTCCGTGCAGCTGGGGCCCACGTGCATTTACCCCGAGCACGTGGTGGGCTGAGAGTCTGACTGTGCTATGTGTGTACTTGTTTGTTGGAGCGATCTTAGCCGTCCGTTGCGGGTGGTTTCGCCTGATCCACGGGCTGGATCTCTCTCTTTCTCTCTCTCTCTCTCTCTCTCTCTCTCCTTTTCTATTTGAAGTTATTGCGTCTGTTCGATGGTGGCTGTCAAACGAGTGCGAAGAGAATCTTACTCTCTCTTGTAGGGGTTTCTTGCACACGCACTGCTTTTTCCAAAGCGAAGAAAGAGGGCTCGCTCGATTAAATATTACATACTTTGGAGATTAAGGTTTAATTTTCAATTTTTTAAAATTATTTTTTGAGATTTTTTATAACACAATTTTCTATATGCAAAAATTTGCCCGGCTGTAACTTCTAAAAAAATAATTTTTAAATTATAAAAATTTTTCCCAAAAAATTTAAAATTTTAAACTTAAAAATACTGACGATTTTTGCAATATTTGTCAACCAATTATTCATTTTTTAGTTTCATTCACTTGGATTCTTTGAGTAAAAAAATCGTACTTTATATAACTTTGTTTAATGAAATAGTATATACTTTAATGCAAAAAATAACTTAAAATTTTAGAAACTTTTATGATATTTTAAATTAAAAATAAATAGATAAAATCATAAGATAATTACTAAAAAATGAGAAAAAATTTTAAAATTTTGAATATAAAATGAATCACAATTACCATATACAATAAATTTTAAAAAATATTTTCTAGTTAGATTCAAAATAGAAAAATTAAGAATGGAAGACAATTATTAATAATACATGAGTGAAATTTTTTAATTTTGAATATAAAAACAAATTAAAGTTTGTCATTTATTATAATTTAAAAAAAAATAGTTGAATTTAAGATAAAAAAAATTTAAGTTACAAATATAAACTAAGAATAGAAAGTTGAAGTATATTCATGAATATAATATATATTTACTTTTCAGCTTAAGGTTGAAAAACTAGAAAGTGAGAAAAATAAATTTTTTGAATTACTCTGATGAGAAAACTCAATTTTTAAAATCTGAAACTGAAAAACTGACAAACAAACAAGTTTTCAGCTTTTGAAAACAGAAAACTAAAAGTGGGCTGTTAACCAAACATGATCTTAGACTTCCTAACGACTTACTCCTTCCGCCCTAAAAAGTAGATTCATTTTCTTTTTTAGTCCGTCCAATACACAGGCCACTTTCCTTATTAAAAATTAAGACAAAAAATAATTTTATTAAAATATTTCTATTTAATATCATATTTTCACATTCTCAAGAAAAATCTCTCTTATTTAATGAGGGTATTTTTAAAAAATAGTGATAAAATCAATTTCTCTCTCAACATTAATTGATTTTTGTTTGTCCAAGTGAAACTCAAACCGAGCCTATTTTTAGGGACAATGGAAGTAATAAATATTATTGGAACTCAAACTTTCACATAATTATGTCTCTTTGAATATAACAAGTAATATAATCTCTCCGTTTCATAATAAGTTGTCGTTTAAGGTTGATGCACAAGAATTAAGGAGATCATAAATAGTCTCAATTTTAACAAAAAATGAGCACATATTATCCATATAGTCCTCTTTTAATGTTTGATTTGTGTGGAGTAGTTGGAAATTTAGTAGGGATAACATGGGTAGAATTGGAAATAGAGTAATAAATGCATTCTTGGTTTTCTAAAGTAACAAGTAAAATGAAATAAGAAAAATTCTCTAAAACAACACTTATTTTGAAACGGATGGAGTAAATCCCAACGCACAATGCTCCTAAATCAATGTTGGAATATTCTGGAGAAATTACTTCAGAAATTCTATCAAAACGTGGTAGATTATAATCCCATCAGTAACTCACGTGCCACACTAGCGATTATTATGTTGCAAGAATCACATTTGACTGGGAATATTGTTGCAGAACCTAGTCATTTGTCAGGTAAATTTCAAACAAAGCACCAAATATAGCTGCCACTAGTGAGGATTATGAATGTGTTAGAGGAGACGTAGGTTAGAAGGCTTGAAGCAAGCAAAGCAAGTAGAGATATTCAAGATACAAGCGAAGACGAGTTCATATATTCAACCGACATACAGTAGCTTACCTGCATCCATATTTGCCAGTTCCCCATCACGAGCAAATTGAAAAGTGTCACCATCCCATTTGGGTAGTCATTAAAATTGAAAAGCAGGTAGCTACTTTTTGTCAGGGAAAATGATGTCCAAACATTGAGATTTTTGCAACTAAGCAAATGCAATCAAATCTGAACAGCAAAGCTACCATGCTGATACTCGTAGAAGATTGGTATTTGATATTTGTGACCTGATCATGTTTTAAAAGTATACATCCCTACACAGTATACATCTCGCTACACATTGCATACAACTGTCTCAGAAGGAGAAGGAATTATGGTACTAAACTATTTTACTGAAATCACTAATATCCTAACGAACTGTGAATTGATATGCACGTTCCGAAATGTAATACACCTCCGTACCAAATTGTCAAATTTAGTGAACCAAGGCAATCCGAGACAATTGCACTATTAAAATTTGTTTCGGAAGAAAAATCTAATATAGACTAGTAAAATATTGATGTCATTTATATTAGTTTCAAGTTGAACTATTATATTTCATATTTCAAAACAATTACAGAAGTTTAAGCTAGGGTTAACTAGACATTGACTTTTACGAAACTTAATATGGTAGCCTCATGTATGTTAAGGTAACCTATAGAAGGCTACCTCTACTGTACCGTATTTTACAATATGTAACGTACCACATTCCCGTTTTTGTTCCACGTTTCGGAACGATCCTCGTTCAAGGTAACATAGGTACTAAAACGACTAATATATCAAAAAAGTCAAACTGAGTTATAAAAGTATTGCAAAATCTTTTAGTCTGCTCATAGGTAAAAGGATTGGAGTTGGTGAACAACATATATAAAAAAAAAGACCAATCCATTCCTAAGAACTGAACAAAAATATACCGCATGAAAATACAATAGCTGAACGGTCATTAAATTACTTATTACTGATATACATACAAACTAGTTGTAATGAAAAATTGTACAAACTAACTTTGTGTGGTTAATTGTGAATCACACACAAAGCTAGTTTGTATTTTGTACAAATTTCCGGTACAACAAGTTTGTTGGTATATCATTACTCTTAAATGATAGATCATGTATCTCGATATCCTATATTAAAAAAAAAAGTGCGGTAGCAGGTTGTAACATAATTTTGATAAATGATATAGGATACTCGTTTTCAGCCAGCTCTGTCTCTTCCAACTTTGTGTTTCCCGCATTGACTATACCGCCAAAAAGCTGAAGAAACAATTACCAGAAAGAGAAAAAAAAAACAATTAAACCTGGTGAATATTAATCAAAAAGATAAAAAAACTTGAGATAATGTGCACAACTAGAATAAGATAACACTGTAAGAGTATTTGTAGATATATTAAGACAAGCTTAAAATGTTAATAAATGAATTAACCACAGTAAGACACAAGTCAGTAAGTCACATAATTAAACTATGTATATCAAACTACAAGTTTAGGATTTAAGGTCATGTTATGTAATGCCCTGGAAATTCGTATAAATTTTTTGCAATTAAATAATATTATTAATTACACTTAGTGATATTATTTATATTTGTCGTAGCATTCGTAGTCGTAGTTTTGTTGCATTCGTAGATGCCGTATGCATTTGTAGTGTAGCATCTATTTCGTAATCGTAGGATATATTTCGAGTTCATAAGAATCCATTCGTAGAGGTTTCGGAAAAATATTTGCTACTTCGACAGAATGGTACGGGGTTCAACCTACCTGGTCAGGTCAAGGGGGTCAAGGGGGAGCCACCCCTTGCGGAGTGTGGGGCAGCACCCCATTAGAAAATTTTTGTTAGTGGGTTGTTGGTTGAAATTTTATTCTGGCCAGAGTGCTGGTACACTGAAGGGGTATACCGGTACATAGACATTCTATTCTGGTCCAGAGCTCACTGGAAGCCATCACACCAAAGAGTAAACCGTTACCCAGAAGTGTACCGGTACACTAAAAGGGTGTACCGTTACACTAGGTTAATGAGAAAGGGGATTTTGGATTCAGAACTCACTAGAATCTGGCACACTAAGGGGTATACCGGTACACGGTGGTGTACCGGTATACTAAGCAGGTGTACTGTTATACCAAAGGAAGTCGGCACACGGAGAGGTATACCGGTACACTGGTGTACCGGTACACCCAATCAACATGAAAAAAAGTCGTGGACCCCATTTCTGTTTGGCTTTTAAAAAAATACTTTTTCCCCTTTTGATCCATTTTATGCTGAAATAGAAAGAAGGAGAGAAAGAGTAGTGTTAAAAGCTTAAAGATTCACATCAACGATCCATTTATTTCGGGGTTGATCTACGATTAAAAAGTAGATTTTTGGAGTCGTAGAATTAAAAGGTATGTTTTGATCCAAGTTTCGTCCTTTCTTTCTCATTTATTTTTCTCGTTTCCCGTACCCTTTCGGGTCCGAGAAAATAAAGTAGCGTATCTTCTTCCTTATGCCTTAAGGATCATATTTATGCCTAGGTTCGGAATCATTCGAGATCCGTAGCTAAATCATTCCCGAAGCGCAAGAAGAGGGCTTTTGGGGGAAACTTGCTTGGCACATTCAGAGGCATTTATGAGGCTTCGTAGGGACCGGTAGATTGCGAATAGCAATCATATAGAGAGAGTGTGGGTGTGTCGTATCATACTCATATATATTTTCGTAGGGATTATATTCGTAATTAATATTATGGATGATATTCAATGAATGTTGTTCGTAGTGGATTGTAGCATTAAATTGCACAATCTTATACCATAATATTATCGTATGAATATTTCGTGGCATCATATGTTTTATTTACCAATAATAGCATACAATATGATTGGAGATTATTATGGTGGCGTTTGATATAAATTGTTTATCAATTATATCATATAATTATTGTGGTAAATTATCGTGGAGATGATATGCGATTTCATTCATTTATCATAATATTCGTAGAGATGATATGTGGTTTCATTCATTAATCATAATATCTGTGGCATTCATAGTATCAATAATGTACCATTAACATTATTATCGTGGCATGATCATATGATTACACTCATTAAATCATGATTCGTAGTCGTGGAATTCGTAGTCGGAGATATTCGTGATATTCATAGACTTTTCACGATAAATTACATAGGACAACATAGTTGTTCTATTTTGTGGAAATTTGTTGTTTTCGGAGGTTATAGGCATGCCTATCGTGGGATTAAAGGCATAGCCATTCGTGAAATCCGAAAGGCATGAATATCATGAAATTCGTTGTTTCGTAACATATATTGTGGCACTTGCATAAATAGGAAATTGAGTCATTTTCTGTTTCTTTTCGGAACACATAGTATCGCCTTTATAAAATTCGTAAAAGCAATTAAGGTTATACAACCTCACCGTAAAAGGCGGTAAACTAGATCTGGGATACATCCATTACTCACATCACATTCGGTGGCAGAACAATGAAGGCTAGGTCGCATTGCATTTGGTAGCGGACCTTAGCATTTTCGAGAACTCGTAGAGATACTAGTCCTACTTTTAGTCGTGTCGTCGTCGTAGTCGTTGGTATCATGCACTCATCATTATACATGAGCATTCACATGATTACATTCGTAGCTTATACATGTTTATTTTACATGTTATTCGCGGATAGTATATTTTATTACTTATGCAAAGCATATTCATACTTTATTTTCATTGTAGCATGCACATGTATCGAAACTTCATAGTCTCATACATTATTGTTTATTGGCCATCTAACCCGTTTTCCTTTCTCCTTTCCCTATATCAATATATATATTGCTACAGGTTCGGAGGCTAGGGACAAGCATGCATAGGCATGGGCTCGAAGATGGCATAGTTGTATTTTGTAGTCATAAAGACTATGTACATGTTTATTTTTTTATTCGGAGGATGTAGCAAAGTCTGTATGTACATTTATTTTTATGAAGCATTTAGCTTGAGCTTTCTTTTATGTAGTGTTGACCTTCCTACTATTTTGGTATTTTCCGCTGCGTTATGTATATGTATTTTGGAGGTGGACTGCATTTGCCACCCTAGGTGCTGTAGTTATTTATTTTGGAGGGCGTACATTATAAGGCCCCAAAATTTTTCGCCAACACTGTAGCATATTGTAAATGTACTGTACAACAATTTTATACTTTAATGAAGTAGTATAACGATGTAAATCATCATCTGAGTGCTGTAATCATGTTT
>MKEJ01096400.1:0-11970 GCA_001753735.1 Embelia ribes | reverse complement strand
ATGTTTTTGCTAGTGCTCTTAGTTTTTCAACTCTCCTTTTCCTGTATAAGCAAAAGAATTTCCCCTCTTTATAGTGACCAATGCAATGTTGGTTTGGTTTATTAGTTTTCTCTATTTGTGTTTCTGCATTTCTTTTCAGGAGTTAATAATTTATTTTACGGTGTGGTAAAATTGTTTTGATTTTTGCTGAAAAATGTATGCCATGTTTTCAAGCTGGCGGAGTTTCATTGTTTTTCTTTACTTTTTCAAGTTTACTTCCACTAAAAGACCCGAAACCTGAATAAAACCTTTTTTAGGACTTCATGTTTTATTACTATTTTGCCACAACTAATTTATGTGTTGAGGTAATTTGTGGTTCAGATTTCCAAGCAATAAAAAAAATAAAATAATAAGATTAGATTGTAACTTATAAAGGTTTTCCGGAGATTTTTTTTTTTTTTTTAAAGTTCTTTAAAGGTAGCTTAATTAAATAGTAATTTATTATTTTTTCAAAGGTTTTCGTTTAAGATATCGACTTAGACATGATACCCGGCCTTGAGGGTGATGTTACACTCTGTGATCATGTG
Organism: Embelia ribes; assembly: GCA_001753735.1. Lineage (NCBI taxonomy): Eukaryota > Viridiplantae > Streptophyta > Magnoliopsida > Ericales > Primulaceae > Embelia > Embelia ribes. Next base: position 11,404 of record MKEJ01096400.1, on the reverse strand, counting down.
ATTAAACACCCGATCATGTTGCTACTTGCTATTAGTCACGGTACCATGGCGGTCAAATTTCTAAATTGAAAACAATATGATAGGAAAATGAGAAACGAAGAATAAATTTCTGAACTAGAGTACATCGCTTATTTTATTTTCCAAGTTTCTTAAATCATTTACAAGCTTCTCGAAAATAATTATCCTGGTTTCATTTTAGGTTTTAAAAGTACCAAATAAATTTTGTGCGTGTTTAGGAAATTTATTTACAACCCTATCAGTGCCATTCTTAGACTCGAAAAACATGACAGCATATGAAAGACTATCCTATAAAATATGTTGTATACTAAAAGTGAATTTTATATATTGCCCCTTTTGGAGACTATAAAAAGAATTGTTTCCGTCTTTTGGGAGGAAAAACAATAAAAATTAATGTTTTTAATAACTTTCAAAGACATGTTCTTTTTCCACAGTTATTAAAATGAATCAGGTTGTAATCAACAGGATTCATAGTGTGTGAATCCATGGAAAAAACACATTTGAAGGTGTAAATCCATAGCGTAATAATTATTTATGAAATAATAAATAATTTACTTTAGAATCATCTTCCTATAATATATATTGTTTACATATAGAATGAAATTTATTATTTTGGGTATGTCCATATCCTCGACCCGTAAAATATCTCTCATTCATTCATTTCTATTTAATGTATTTATATAGTAGGCTATCATAGTGTGTGTATGTAATTTGTAAGATCCATTTTTTTACCTTTGTAATTTTCTATTATTCTTTTCTATATGAACTGAGAACATTTCATCCAGGCCGAAGACTATAATGTCAAAGATATATAGAAAATTTGCTCTTACCACTTAGATCCCTAATTTCTTATTTTGGCTTTCTAAAAAGACATAACTCTAAAACTGAACAATTTTTTTTAGAATTTTTTTTTTGATATATCACGTGATAAAATTTGAAAATATATTTTCATGTGATTTTAACTAAGATAATATAGCTTTGATTAAAAAAGTGTTGCTCTCTTGTCCACAAATAATGATTATATTTTTGACTTTTGATTTGCGCGAATATTACTAAACACTTTTTACTTTTGAATTTTTTGTAATCATTGTAAATTCTATTGAATTACCACTATTATATCTTACCATAAATAAGGATAATGGGGGCGCAAATCTAGTTTCGAAAACTTATTTTTGACTGTGTGTTAAAATTGTGTCTAAGTCAAAATATACTAATAATTTGAGAACGAAGAGAATATTTTTTAATAGAGAGATTGAGATAATAATGTTGTGTAGTTACAAATCCCCTACTGGATTTCATGTAAGATTTTTAGAAAGTCTCAAAAATAATTAAAAAAAATTGACGTGAAACATTTCATAATTTTCTAAATGAGAAACTAAATGAGAGAAATAATGGACTAAAAAATAGATTAGTGTGAATGCTTTTTCTTGTTTGAATTCAACCTATTTCCTCTCTCTTCGTAATTAGCCAAGTTATAATTGAAACGAGAGGTGCTCGGTCCGTACCAACCGCGACAGGCCTTCACTGCAGTTACACAGACTTATGTACTTCAAGTGTATTAGCTTTCTAGAGAATATATATGATCACCCTCGTTTCGCGCTCTCAAGTTTACGGGCAAAAGTGCAGCGGTTCATTTGATTCAAATTTTTAAGTAAATAAGTTAATTTATTTGTTATGAAAAACAAATAAATAAATATGATTTACAATTTTTAATTTATCTATTTCAAAATAATAAATAATCTTAATTTAAAAATTAAATAACAAAACATTTGATGTAAAAAAGCTAGTATAAACAAGCCCTAATATGCAAAATGAAATAAAACACGTAAACATACACGTGGCATGAAAACAAAACGATTACAAACTGGTGTTGCGGTCCTCTCTCTCTCTCTCATCTCTCCACGCTGTGATCACATATGATATGGTTCCACGGGGCCGAATCATTCGAGAGTGGCGAAGCTAAGCTTCCATCGCCCCCAACTCACCACCCCCTCCCTTCAAACCCTAATAATCCAAATCAACCCTCTCCCTCTCTCTCTCTCTCTCTCTCTCTCGCTGTGTGCATCAAGAATCAACCATGGTGAAGAAGAAGGTACCAGACTGGCTCAACAGCTCCCTCTGGTCCACCCCTACCCCAACCCCAACTCTCCCCCACGACCCCCTCTCCTCTCGACACCTGGCACAATCCACAACCACCACGAGTACTGCCTACGACTATTCACCCGAGCCGTCCCCGATTCGGCCCGAGCCTGAGCCCGAGTCCAATCCCAAACCTGAGCCGCCTCCGCCTACGAGAGTCGAAGTTAGGGATCCGCTGAGCAGCAGCAGTAGTGATAATGGGAGCTCTTCTCCAGCTGCTGAGGACATTTCTCGCCAAGCTCTCCTCTTGCAAGAGGTCTCTCTCCATTTCCTGTCACATCTACACATACATACGTACAATACTTGCATTTTTACATTTTCTTTAGCTTTGTGATACCATTTTTTAAAATCCTATGTCACGCCCTGGAATTCACCATCGCTCGAGTACGTGATTTTCACCACACCACTGAACTCAAATGCGCAACTAGGTCACATGCACACATAAAGGCAAATTATGCACAAAAACAAATAACGACTTGTGGCTCTAACCGCAATACAGTAAGAGCCTAATCGTACCTGTGATGTGCACACGAATCCATCGGAAGACTCGGTAGGAAACCCTAGAAATAACCTCCGGGGGAAACACCGCCTAAATCACGAGAACCTACGAGAAATCAATAAGAATTTATCATCAATCATCCACACAAACCTCGATTGAATGATAACGCGTTAATTGGTGGATTAGGGTTCTAAAGTATTGTGAACAACTCATGAAAAACTTACCTCACGACGAAGCGAATGAAGGAAAGACTCCAAATTCGTTCATAGATTGATAAACGGAACGATTTTTCTCTTAGAGATTGATGTTTTAGGCCCTAAGAGTCACCCTCTCTCTGTCTATGTGTGTTTGGAGGCTGAAGAACGAATGTTCTAATACCCAGGGTTTGACAATATAACACATGTGTTTTTACAAAATTTTCCAAAGGCATTCTCGTCTGGATGAAATGGATCTCGTCCAGACCAAACCACATCTCATACGGACGATATGGTCTCGTCCGGACCAACCTTGGTCCTCACCCTTCGAATGCATGTTCACCCCTTTTTGACCCGTTTCCTCTCCGAATTAGCTTTTCATCAAAACATGAAGGTTGTATATAATTCAATTTTCTTTCTAACCATATATTATGGCTTTCATTGGACTTTTAGTTTAAAAGTTATGCTTAAAATACCGAACAACTGTACAAAATTTGTCATTCATCAAAAGTCCTTCTAAGGCTTAAATCCACCAAAATCTTCTCAACACCCATTACGTCGTTCAAATATGTTATTTCAAGTTTATTAATCATAAAAAGGAAGAATGGGGCTTTACATCCTATCTGCCAATTGGAGAATTTAAATAAAAAGAAACCTGTTTCAGAGTGTGAAATATTCTGCTGCTAAGGGCATTTCCAGATCCCTGACTTTAACTTTAAACTAGATGCTGGATTATGGAGAGTGCCCATATCAGACCCCTTACATTTTTAAATAGAACAGAGAATGAACTGTAGTCTTCTAAAAGTGGAGAATTGTAACAAACCCCTATTTTTAGGGTATTGAATAATAATGGATGTAACTGGTGAGAGGTGTAGTTGGATTTAATCCCTAGGAGCCCATTCGGGGGGAGTGCTCTAAGCATATAAGAGCAAAAAATTATGCTGTATTATATTATTTCAAATGGATGGTGACATTTCTACAATTATCTTTTTATATTATGGAAAAGAAAATCGTTGAGAATATGATTTTTAGTAAAAGGGATGTATGGCTACAGCTAGGACTCTTGCCAATCTCATCTCTTGCTAGAGGTCAGTCAGAGGTTTTCCCACATTTATATGTCACTCTATGAATGCGCTTTTTTTGTATGCATTTGTACGTTTTACCCTGTTTGGTTAGCATTTCGGTTTTCAATTTTTTAAAGTTGGCATTTGATATTTTTCATAGCTTAGTTTTTTGTATGCGAAAGTTTGTTTGGCAACAAATTCTGAAAATAATTTTCAAACTGTAAACTAAAAAAAAATTATAAAAAAAATTTTAATTGTAAAATGACTATTTTGTGCAATGCATGTTTTTTATTTTTCTAATTATACACGTTAGGTAAAACCATGTATGTAATTTTGAAAATATAAAAAAAATATATGTAATTGATATTGGTAGTGTTTAGAAAACAAATAGAGGTTTCCCCTCTGGAAAAAAGGGTAAGGTTGCGTAGATGAAACCCTCCTAGACCCCACAATGCGGGGGCTTTGTGCACTGGGCCGTTCATTTATATAATGTCGTGATATGAGTTACATGTTCTGTGATTACATATTAATTCTTGTCGTAAAATTTTTAAAATAGAGACAGAGACAAGTGGGTTAGCTTTTCTTGTTATTTATGAGGAATATAAAAATCCTTAGATATGCAATTGTAAGCTTGTAGCAAGTTGTTGATTTATTGAAACGACAAATAATGGTGGTCGTACACAATGTTAGGCTTGTGAGTGACCATATTACCTTTGTAATTAAATATCGAAGCATATGATGCAATAATAAAATTAAAGCTCAGTAATTGTTGTACATTTTGGAGGTGTGCAAAGAATAAAAAGAGGGCACAGAGGAGATAGCATTTTAAATGAAAGCGGTTTTTTTATACGGTTCAACTCAGTAGGTTCAACTCAGTAATTTTATACCATAGTGAGTTTATTGACTCAAATTTTCAGATTTTCTCTTCAATTGGTGGTTTAATTTATTTGCCATTCTGACAAGCTGCCAATTTTTATCTGTTTCTTTAATATTTATTGTTTTTGTTTTAATTTTGGCATCCAATAGTCTTCTCATTTATTGAGTTATTGCATTTTTATTTAATTTTTTTTAATGTTTCCTTACTTGCAGGGTTTTGTTTAAAGTTTTGAAGTTTGTCAATATCGGTAACGACATTGAGTGGGAGGCGAGCTTAAGCAATATTTATGTTATAGGAGTTGACCAGCCAGAATTCGTATTGGTTGGTTTCAAAGAAAAAAATTAATGTATGTCTTTCAGTTAGAAAATTTATAGTGAACAAGCATTCTGACTTGTTATTCCCCCTAAATATTTTTCAAGTTTTTATTGTATGACTGTTATAGGTGTTGCTACTACTCTCTCCGAACAATGCATTGTCTTATCTGCTGAGATAATTAGGAAAATAAATGAAATATGTAACTGACAAGCACCCCCAACGAAGATTGTGAAATTTTGTTAACGATATATGTTCTGACTTTGTTTTTTTACATGCTATTTTTAGGGAATTTCAGTCGATTGCCTTTTCGTTTATAATGTTGAGTCAACACGAGAGTCGTTCGGTTGTCATTGACATAGGAGACTTTATGAAATATGGTGGTTGTCATGTAGATGAATTACAAGTAGAGGGAGAAATTGCCAAAAATTTTTTGGTTGGAAGGGTCGATTCTGAGATAAGGATTTGGCACAATTAAAAGGAGATTGTGAAGCTTTTCATCCCAAACTAACAGTTGCGATCTCATGTTTTGCAGCCAATAGCTTTTGGTTATTTTCCATCATCATGGTTTACTATGATGATGGTAAAAAAACCTTTATAGGGTCCATCATCCTCGATTGGAACCTTGGCCATAAGTTGAATAAACCATGATAATGGTAAAAAACCCTTTATAGGGTCCATCATCCTCGACTGGAACTTTAACTATAAGCTGAGTAAACCATGATGATGAAAAAGAAGGAAAAGAACCAAAAGCTATTGGCTGCAAAACATGAGGTCGCAACTGTTAGTTTGGGATGGAAAGTTTTGCAATCTCTTTTTAATTGTGTCAAGTCCTCATCTCCACGGACTCAACCCTTCCGATCAGAAAAAATTTTGGCAATTTCTTCCTTTCCTTGTAATTCATCTACATGACAACCACCATATTTCATGAAGTCTCCTATGTCAGTGACAACCGAACGCCTCTCGTGTTGGCTCAACATTATAGGTAAGATGGCAATCGACCGAAATTTCCTAAAAATAGCATGTAAAAAAATTATGTCGGAACATGTATCTCGCTAATTTAAAATTTATTAATTAGTCTATAGGCCCACTCTACTGTCTTCAATTCAAGACTTTGTAAAATTTCACCATCCCCGTTGGGGGCTTGCCAATTACATTTTTTTATTTGTTTTCCTAATTATCTCAACATACAAGGCATTGCATTGTTCGGAGAGGACACCCATAACAGCCATACAATAAAAACTTAAAAAATATTTTTGGGAAATAATAAGTCAGAATGTTTGTTTAGTACATATTATCTAACTGAAAGACACACATTAACCTTTTTCTTTGAAACCAACCAATATGAATTCTAGCTGGTCAAGTTCTACCATATAAATATTGCTTAAGCTCGCCTCCCACTCAATGTCGTTACCGATATTGACAAACTTCAAAACTTTAAACAAAACCCTGTAGGTAAGGATATATTAAGAAAAAAAAACTAAATAAAAATGCAATAACTTAATAAATGAGAAACTAATGGCTCAACAATTAAAAAAAGCAATCAATTTTGAAAGAAGCGGACAAAAATTGGCAACTTGTCAGAATATAACAAATAAATTAAAACACCAATTGAAGAGAAAATTTAAATCATTAAACTCACTATGGCATAAAATTACTGAGTTAAACCATATCAAAAAACCGCTGTCATTTAAAATGCTATCATCTCCTCCATGCCCTCTTCTCTTCACGCCTATAAATTGTACAATAATTACTAAGCTCTCGTTTTACTATTGCATCATATACTTCGATATTTAATTACAAGCCTAACATTGTGTATGACTACCATTATTTGTCGTTTCAATAAATCAACAACTTGCTACAAACTTACAACTGCATATCTCAGAATAAATAACAAGAAAAACTAACCCACTTTGTCTCTTTCTCACAATAATATATATATGAACGACTCGTGTATAAAACTCCCGTATTGCGGAGTCAGGGAGAGTGATGTATGCCATGAATCCATAAGTCGCAATGTGGGCGTGCATGACTTGAATTTATAGAAATTTAAGTTAGGCCTTTAAATATAGGTTGAACATGGAACAATTACGATAATCAGATGTCACGTAAACATCATATCATTACAATAATAAATCTAAAATAGAAGAAGGGGATGATTTACATTATTTTTCTTTTTGCCTAAATGGTATTCTACTCTTTGACATATACTTTTCAATGTTTTTAGTGTTTGTTAAAATGACTATTTGTACTAGAGAAAAATGATATTAGCGTAAAAAGATTATAACCAATCACGTAACTAAATCTAAATTATGGAGAACGGTGTGGAATCTATATATTATAACAATGTGTACTATTCAAACTATAACTCATAACTAGAGTTGAACAAAACATAATAGAGTTATACATACATATATATATATATATATATATAATATATATTATAACATAAAAGTCTCAAGATGTCCAAATAGTATTATGAGCAAGCGATGCGATTAGAGAGTATATGCGTTACTATAAAAAATATTTTATAAATGCTTAAAATAAAGTTTTTCTTTGTCTTACTTTCACAACCCATCTTTTCTTCCAACAATAATGGTCTTGTTTGACTTACCAAATGAGTTGTAAATGTGAAGCTTGTGTACAGTGCGCTAGTACGGAAAAATAAAGGAATTGTAATAATAAATTACACAAGAAAAAGTCCTATAGAAGAGCTTCCGATAAAACTTAGTAATCCAAATCTCTCTGCGAATGAGTTTTATCTTTTGTAAGCAGCTCGTCAAGTCTCTTGCCCAACAGCTTAAAGGGAAGAAAATAGTAATTTGGGCTATCACTAACTTGGAAAATTGTCCAAAAAAAAAAAGATCTTGTAATACCCAATCAAAGTTGTCGGATTTGAAATGAATTTCAATTCAAAGAAAAGAGTTTTTAGCTTTCTCAACACTCTTAATAACCATGTGACATTTTCTAGAAATCAATTTCACGATGTTTGTTTAACTATTTTATAATTCCCAAATGAGTTTAGCTATGAAGAGTAACTTTGAATAGTCTGACTGAAACACATTTGCCTAAGGTATTAGCCAAATAGCTAAAAAAGACACCAAGAAAAAGAGAAGGAAGAACTAAAAGACAAGGTGAACAGATGCGATATTTGGGGGTTTTTTTTAGACAAAACATCATACATGCTTTCTGCCTTCTCTTTGTTGCTAAACTTGGAGACGTTGAATGACTCTGCAGGAGAGAAGAAAACGACGTTGCCATCCGATATCTGTGTTGAATCGGTAGGAAAATGAAACTTCCATCGAAACTTCAAACAATTAAATGTCAACAAGAAAATGGGAAAACGTTAACGTTTGAAGTGATATTAACATGATCATTGGTCATTTTTGATAAAATTTTACTTGCATCCTCGACTGGAACCATAAGCTGAGTAAACCATGATGATGGAGAAGGAAAAGAACCAAAAGCTATTGGCTGCAAAACATATGAGGTCGCAACTGTTAGTTTGGGATGAAAAGCTTCACAATTTCTTTTAAATTATGTCTAGTCCTTGTCTCCACAGATTTGGCAAATTTTCCCTTGCTTGTGTGTGTAAGCAAATAAAAAATTAAAATGCGAGTTTTACTAGAGTTGTCATCTTATGAGCAATCGCTTGGCGAAATAAAAAAAATATTTATAGGGTTCATCATCCTCGACTGGAACCATAAGCTGAGTAAACCATGATGATGGAGAAGGAAAAGAACCAAAAGCTATTGGCTGCAAAACATGAGGTCACAACTGTTAGTTTGGGATGGAAAGCTTCACAATCTCTTTTCAATTGTGCCAAGTCCTTATCTCCTCGAACTCGTCCCTTCCAAACAGAAAACAAATTTGGCAATTTCTTCCAAACTAATAGTTGGGACCTCATATGTTTTGCATCCATTAGATTTTGGTTCTTTTCCATCATCATGGTTTACCTAGCTTATGGTTAAGTTTCCAGTTGAGGACGATGAATCCTATAATGTTTTTTTTTTTTTTTATTTCGATAAGTGATTTCTTATAAGATGAAAACTCGTATTTTAGTTTTTTATTTGTTAACACACGCAAGCAAAGAATAATGTTAATAATAAAGCCTCATTCATTAACGTTTTTATTTCTAATTTCTGTATATATTTAAAAAATAATAATTCAAACTGAAACAAAAAAATGTTTACTAAACATCAAAATCCTGTTTAGTTGTTTTTTCCCCCCTTCCTGCTGCCTCTCTTTTCTCTTTGGCTTTCTTTGTCTGTGTGTCTCTCTGTCTTGACTGTTGGTGCGTATCCTTTTCTCCTCTGCAAAAATAATTAGATCTCTCTTTCCTCCTCTCCTCCTTCAGTCTTTAATTTTTTATGCTCTCTTACTGTCTCAAGCCTTATTCTCCTTAAATCTACATCTCTGTAACTATTTTCCAAACCTTAATATGGATGGAAATCAAGATATCTCTAAAACTGTATAAAAATTGAAATTACATCAATCTTTGATTTGGATGGTATGAATTTTCTTGGTTGTAATGCAGTAGAATTTATTAAACCCTATTGAGAAATTTGATTATCCATTTTTCTCTTTCTTCTGTTTGTAACTAATCATTTCTAAATAAAAATATGCTGGTTTTAATTATGTTTTAGAGAAAAAAGAACCCACACACAACAATAAACTGGAAAATATAAACTGCATCTAATTTTTGTTGAAAGTTGAAGCTAACTTGTTTGCAGGCCCTTCCTACAGTTGAAGATGTCATGCATGGATTTGAGTCCACCTGTCCCGATGTTCTATTGGTCTTAATGAAATTTGGCAGATATTTAGAAAATAGTGGGTTTGCATCTCCAAAATCATTAGTACCCAGGAAAGTTGCATTGGAAGATCTTTTTGTGGTGCGCAAGTTCTAGGGGTGAGTAAATTCCCTCGTCTTTGTAGTTGTAGTGGGGAGATACTAGTGCAAAATTGTGATTGTAATCGTACAATGGGTTCTGGTGTAAATGCAGTCCACCAGACTTACTGAAGTAATTCGATGAATACACATTTCCTTTGTATTAGGAACTCTTGGTGAATTAAATATGCAGTAATGTATAGTTCAAGCTACATGCGCAAGAAAAAAGAAATTTTAGTGTGAAGCATTGTTAGTATTTTGAACTGCTTCAGTCGTACATATTCTATGATTATTGATGGTTCTATTGATATTATGGTATGGGATTGTTGTGGCGAGGGCAGTGATCAAGCCATTAGGTTAATCGAGGATTTTGTTAATATTCATCATCCTTTGATCTTAGTGCTCTTAAAGACTTGGGAGGCTAGTGACAAGGCGGAAAACATAATACAGCCTATATGTATTGATGGAATGGATAAAGTAGAATATGTTGGATTCTCTGGTGATATGTTCGGTTTTTGAGTCATTTCATATTTCATAACTTCGTATGTCATGCTTGTTTCTTCATTCTAGGTTTTTCAAATAAGGATACCATCTTTTCAAGTAATTTGTGAATTGGAGCTGGCCTTATATCTGCTGTTTGGATATATGACTACATATGACGCAAAGGAAAAAAACCTCTGCCTAGCCTTCACCAACCCAATCACAAATCACCCAACCCCACTTCTCTATTACGGCCGCTGCCTCTCCGTTTGCCGATGTAGCCAGAGGCCCGGAGCAAACTATGATGTGTTGATTCTTATTGTCTTGTGGCGTTAAAACTGCTGATGAGCATAAGTGTGTGTTTAGACTATGTGACTGAAGCTGCTGGTTTCCATTTGATGTTCATAACTTTATTTGCTTGTTTTTTCATTTTAGGTTTTAAATCACGTCAGGTCACATAAAGCCTTTTCAAACAATTTGAGAATCGGGGCTGCCTAGTTCTTGCATATAAATGACATATGAGGCCAAATGTAGAAATCGTAGCCCCCGACCAATTCAGTCACAAATCACCTATCCCACCTCTCCATTCTGGCGACTGCCCTTCCATTTGCGTGTCACCCTGGTACAAGTAATAGAATGAAAATAATATTTACTGCTCAATCAATAATAATGAGGTTTAGCAACCTTTATATGCAACTCTACAAGGACCATGGTGTAAATATAAAATAACTCTTTGCTACCCAAATTATACATAATATAATACTCACTCTCAAGTTGGAGCATGGAGATCCATAATTCCCAATTTTTATGCAAAATATTGATGAAGACATCATCCCAAAAGCTTCGTAAATACACTTGCAAGCTGTGAACCTGCATGAGTGTAAGAAAGCATAATGAGAACGGACTGAAGTTTCTCCTGAAAATTAATTTCAA
>MKEJ01096382.1:0-20128 GCA_001753735.1 Embelia ribes | reverse complement strand
ATGTATGTTGTGATTTGGATAAGAAATTGATGTTTAACTTTCTTATTTAGTTAATTTCCTTTAAATATTTTATTTGCGAAATAATTAAAAATATCGTTATATCATTCCTGATATGATACATATCTGTATCGTTTGATTCATCTTTTGCATCAAACGATTTTTAAAAATTTCCGGTACACCTCTCCGATACACGCAGAGAGGCTGTGCATCGTTGCATGTTGTATATCGCTGATATTGACAACCATGTACATTTCCCATTTAAAATACATTACGAAATCTTTTCACCTTTCAATGCCGTAAATATTAATTAATGATAATTTTTTACCATATTAAAAGTATAGCAATGGTAACAAATTCAGAGCGATCATAGCATCAAAAAAGCATGAAGATTCCGCTTTTAACATAAATTTTTCATTTTCTTGCCTTCCTTTCGAACTAAACCAACAAAAAGGAAAATAGACTTTTATTTTCCTTTCATTTATTATTCTTAAAAACTAATATTAATAGTATAGGAAACTATTACAACTTAATTAGTTCAACTGAGAAATATTCAATTTCCCACGCAATTGGGTATCATCATTCATATTGCATTAAATGATACTTAAAATATTCCTTTTTCATCTTAGATGTACTTTCATAATTCGGTCATCACTTCTTTTTTAAAAAATAGAAGTATCATATCTCATCTAATTTTTTCCTTTCCAATTTAATCAAAGAAAGAGAAAATTCGATATTCTATTATTCATTTATTTATTTTCTAATTAGTATTTCAATATACATGGGCTTATTAAGCACAACAAATTCAATTGATACCCAATATAAAGAAGAATGAGAGATTAAAGATAGAGAAACTATGCCTTCTAGAATATCGATAAATTATAACACGTATGTATGACTTGATAGAGAATAACATTTTTTAGGGATCTATTTGTAATAATAATAATGTAAGAGAGGAAAAGATGGAATTATACAAACTTGCAACTAAATGAAATAAAAAATCGATAATGTGTATTTAATAGCAATAAGTTTGGGAACCTATATTCCTCTTGTTGTTGCTAGTGGATTTTCTTCTTCCATAATAGAAGCATATTGAGACTTTTTCTAATAAAACCAAAAGATTGAGGATGCTAGAAGTGAATAGGGTAATGAATTAGTGTATTTTCTGAATGATGAGCAGATGGTCTGATGCCTTTTTGAAGCATATTATAGAAGCATTTCTTTTGATTCCATGCATTTCTTTTAATGACTTTAATTTCCCAAGCTGTTGAAGAATAAATTTTGGGCTTATTTACCGTTCTCTTTTATATCACTCTCATTACTTTCCCCTTCTTGCTGGTCTTTTTTTCTTATGTCTCCCGTGGCTTGGAGAGAAGTCCAGAATTAACAAAACTATTTGGTAGACATTCATGAAATATTTTTTGTTGTATGATTGATAGTACAAAATTGAGGTTGTAACAAGAGGGTATCACTTTATTTCGGTTTCATACTCCTGTTTCCTTTTTCTCTTTGTATTTGCAGTTACTGTTTGGATGATGGTTCACTTGTTACTGAAGTTTTCATATTATTTGTTTCTTGTCTGCATATGTATTTTCTTGAAAGTGCTTTAGAAAGAGTGAACATAGTTGAAAATGTTATCATCGTCCCTTGCATTGATTATGAAGCACGGATTCTCCAAAATGGGTACCTCGTCCATGTCCGAAGATGAAGCACGGATTCTCCAAAATGGGTGTTGCATTTGTGTCCGACACTTATCGAACTCACATACTCCGTGGACACTTTGAAATACGTGTCCAAAATACCAAATGGCGAGTCCAAAATACCAATTATTTATTTTAATTCTGGACACGCAATGAACTAATTTTTTACTCGATGTGAGTTTTTAATTTGTTTTTCAACTTCGTGGTTAATTTTTTTCTTACACTTAGTCATACATTTGGGTAGTTTTAACAAATTACTACACAATTCAAAAGTTGTTTAGTTTAGTCCTTATGTTTTTAGGCCTTTTGATGAATATTGCGCACTACATTGTGACATTATGCAATTGGCTTGTCGTTACTTTGTTAAGAATATTAAAGAATTAATAGTATTTTTCATGGTTAGTACTTATCTATTACATATTTTGTTCATTCCTATTAATATTTGTCATAGAAATTATTATACAAAAATATTGTTGAATCTTCTCTGCATCGGGATTTTTTTGTAGTTGCTGAATCCATATCTGTTTCCAAACCTGCATCCTTATCACTGCTGGTTAATTACTCTTGTTGGGCTTATGAAAGAGAATTAAATTATCGTGATGAAGATGATGGATTCTCTAATGCGATTTGGTTTTGTCTAGGCTACACTTCTACCCTGAGAAATAATGTAAGGTCTCGTGCTTGGGGTGCAGCCATTGGTTGCAGTTACCGTGTCGAGCACTGTTGCATTTTCAAGGTGATTACTGTAGTTTTCGTTTATTCTTTTCTATTTTTGGGTACTACAGAGTGTCACTTTTCTGTTCTCTATAAATAAAGTTGCATGCTTTTTCTTCATAGCATTCCAAGTACTTTTACTGGACAAGGATTGCTTCCTTTTGAAGGCTTTATTATTGCGATGTAGTAAAAAATAGTAGTTTTGACTCATGGAGTGCACTTTTTCTCGTCGTCATGTTAATCCGCATTCATCTTTTGTTGGCTCTGTTGTCTGTCATTAATTATCTATTTAGTTATTTTTCATTTTTTAGCAGAAAGGTGGCGGGACAATTGATCTTGAACCATGTCTGACACATACATCAACTGTGGAGCCAACACTTGCTCCAGTGGCAGTGGAGCGTACAATGACCACAAGGGCTGCTGCTTCGGTACTAACAATCTAACTTCATAACTCGTGTGTTGATAAAATCATTAGCTTTTACATTATTTTTGTTGATCTCGTTACCAACACAAACTTTCTCGATGTCAAATTTGTGAACTAATCATTTGTGATACAAATGCAAACAAGGAGATATTTTAAGTACTGAAAATTCTTATGCTATAGCAGTTTATTGTGAGATTGCATGTTACAGATATTCAAGTTCTGATTGATCACAATCACATTGACCAAAATTGTCTCCATGCTAAATTATCATCTCAATGGACCTATAATTTTTCTGATGAATCAGAATTTTGACCCTTACAACACATTTTTTGTTCAAATTCTCTCATTTATCTGTGAGTGACAAGATGAAATGGATCGGGTTAATTTCTTTTGTGTTTAGATTTGGGTGGCAAGCCATGAGATCTGCAACGAGTCTTGAGTCAAATAAATTGCTGTTGGCTGCGGTTTAAATAAACTTGGTTGATGCTTGTTGCTATAGCAGGAGCTGGCTTGCTGGAATTTTTTTTGTTTGGCTGTTGGAACTTGAATCAGTTTCTTTTTTTTTATTGTACATTTGTGGATTTTGGTCTTTAGGTTGGTGTTGCTTTTGAAGTGGAGAGAATATTGATACTGATTGTGGGCTTGGGTCAGAGTAGGTGGTGATGCTATTGGGATGATTGGTGACGGTGCACCTGAGTTATGAGTTTTGGTTAGATTAGTACCTGTGGTGGTGGAGACGGACATGGCTACGTGAAACAGTAACCTCACTGAGGCATGGTTGTGTCCAGTTCAAATATGTACTCAGAGAATGGTGGAGTTTCTGGGGGCAGGGACTCTGAGGTGGAACTGAATTTTAGGATATACGTTTTAAGAGGTGTAACGAGAGTCGTCGGTTTTTCCATAGGAAAGATTCGAGAAATGGTTCCTATGGTTTATGGATATACAAGTTAAATTTTTTTTTCTGGAGATACCATTTTGTCTTAACTGTGATAATTTGTTTCCATAAATAAATGGCCAGGATATGAGATTTGGCTACCCTTGCTTGATTTTCCTGGGATGTGGGTTTGAAAGACCACTATAACGCCATTAGAGTGTAATTCTAAGAAACACGGATTTGGACACGGGTTCGGACGCAGATTCAGAAATTTTGAAAAATGTTGGACGTGGACACGGTGTGGATTCGACATGATTTTATTTTTATAATATAATAATAGTTTTTATAAGTTTATAAATTTATATATAGTGGTTAGTTACAGGAGATCAACAAAAGTATTAGACATACAGTATTAAAAATGGACAAAGAGATATAATAGCACTGTCTTTTTAGTTTTTAGAGAAGACAATTAGCAACTTCACAATTAAACTGACCAATTGTGAATCAATTATCAAAAATCGGAAAACATATCTTTCGCCGAAACACTCAAATAACTATTCTAACCACCAAAATATTTAGCTCAATAGGTATAATTAATTTCTAATGTTTTCACGAAGATCTGCAAAATCCCTTTGTGTATTTATCCACATAAGCAATTTGGCCACCACCGTGTCTACCTAGTGTGTCCGGCATGTCACCTGAGTGTCCAACATTTATAAATTAATAAATGGAATTTCAGAGTCATGACATAGCATGTCCGACCCGTGTCCGGGAGTGTTCTTTCAGTGTCCCCAATTAGTTGAACTCGGAGTGCATATTCCCATGGCTAGAGAATATTGGTGAGATAAGATTGTTTATATCTACTTTTTAGTATGTGTACATTGCTTCTACGTGTATTGTCTTGTTTTATTTTTGTTTCTAACTACTGTTTAACATGATTGTTGGTTGGCTTCTACAGAATGCACTAAGGCAACAGAGATTTGTACGAGAGGTCACAATTCAGTATAACTTGTGCAATGAGCCATGGTATGTATTGTAAACCATTTTTACTTCTAGTGCTTCTTAAAAAGTTACTTTTTAGTTGATTTGTTACAGTTTTTGTTGCATTTTGATTTAATAATTTTCTCTAGAGCATGGGGACGTTTTTTTCTTTGGTATTTGATTATGTTTAATTTGGCGGAGCTTTATGTATGGTGGGAGGGTTCACACTCTAATTGCACACAGTTCATGGAGGAGTTATTTCTCGGATAATTGATATGCAAAAGGTGTTACGGCTTTAATCAACTTGTATGTAAATATAGCTTATGTGACCGAGAAGGTTATGACTCATTAACTCAAGAAAGCCCAATTTGCTCGACTTTGGTTATGTTCAGATAGGATGACGGACTAGGTGATTCCTTGTATTATTAGGAAAATGATGATTAAATCAAATGTGTCTTGTTTTCATTTTCATCCATTGATGTGATCTGATCAAGGAGAACTGCTTCACAAGGACTTCCGAGGATGTCAGTCATCATAGTACTACTCTCGCCCAATCATGCTTAACTTCGGAGTTCTGATGAGATCCGGTTCATGAGTGTTGGTATGATCGCACCATGGGATGACTAGTTTTGCGGGCTGGCCTTCCTAACCTGTTGCCACTCTCGTTTATCCAGGCTTGGGCCTGGCTATGTAAGAGAAATACTTAGGCGGTGTTGGTTGAGTTATTTGTGCAAAAAAAATTATAATTTGGTGAATGGTAGAAGTTACATACGTGGGGTAGGCTAAATGAAATAAAATAAGACATTACGTCGGGTTGTTTACATTAATTTTTCGACGCCATTGATTCCTATCGAAAGCCAATTGCTCGTCCAACATTGTAATACGCTTGTCTTTTTGTAACACGTGTATTTATGTAATTAGAGTTCTACCTCTGCCTTTACTGTCTGTTCCCACTCCAATATTCTCGCATTTTCTAACCGGTGCACTCACTAGTCTCCTTATATGTTTCAATCATCTTATACCTTTATCTCATTTTATCTTCAATTGGTGTCACTTCTAATTTAGCCCGAATCTCATCAGTTTGAATCATATCTTTCCTAGTCTTCCTACACATCCACCTTGACATACGCATCCTTACTACACTCATCTTGTGTTCATCTTGTTTTTTAGTAGCCCAACACTCACTTCCATATGATAAAGTTGGTCGTATTGTGGTCTTGTAGATGCATATTATGGTTACATGAACTCTAGATGCATTTCTCCACTTCATCTATCCTGCTTGGGCTCTGTGATTGACATCTCTTTCTATCTTATTGTTGTTTTGGAGAGCTGATCCTAGATATCTAAAATGATCAGTTTTTGGTACCACTTTCCCAGCCAAATTAACCACACTCGGGTCCACTATATGTCGTCCACTGAAACAACACTCCATATATTCAGTTTTTGACTTGCTGAGCTTAAAACTGCGAGATTGAAAGTGTCTTCACAATTTCAATTTATCATTTATGTCCGCTTTTTTCTCATCAACCAAAATTATATCAGCAAATAATATGCACCAGACACTTTGGTTTGCATGTGTCTACTATTGCGAACAAGAAAGGGCTTAGTGCTGAGTCTTGATGCAACCCTATTGTAATTGGAAAACTAGACATCATACATATCCACGATAATATTTATATATTTAAGATTAACCAATTTTTTGTTAAAATCCACCGAAGTACTTCTCTTGGAACTCTAACGTAAGCTTTCCCCAAATAAATAAAACCATATGTAAATCTTTCTTACCCGCTCTATATCTCTTCATCAGTTGTCGCAGTAAATGAATTGCCTTTGTAGTCGATCTTCCAGGCATAAACCTAAACTGATTTTCCGAAATCGTAGTATTTTGTCTTAACCTATACTCAATTACTCTCCCATAGCTTTATGATATGACTCATGAGTTTAATACCACGATAATTTGAACAGTTCTGTATATCATCATTATTCTTATATGAAGGTGATAAAGTACTATTTCTTTATTCATCAAGCATCTTCCCATTGCCCCAAATTTTGTTGAATAGGGTTAACCATTTTATTGAATAGGGTTAACCATTTTATCCTCATCCGGTCCGACTGCCTTGTTCATCTTCATTTTTCTTAAAACCTTTTTAACCTCACTCTCTCTTATCCTTCACATAAAGTTGCAATTAACCTCCTCCAAAACAGTAATATTACCTCGATTACTCAACCGATCACCATTAAAGAGTTTGTCAAAATAATCTCTCAATCGTTGTTTGATCTCCTCATCTTTTGCCAAAACCTTGTCATTGTCTCTCTTTATGTACCTTACACTATTAAAATCTTTACTCTTCTTATTTTTCAGTCTTGCAATTTTATACAACACATTTTCTCCCTCTTTTGTATTTAATCTTTTAATGAGTTCCTCATGAACTTTAGATTTTGTATCTAGATGACTTTTTTTACCTCCCTTTTTCTTTCTTTATATTTCTTAGCTTGACCATCCTTGCATTTTTTGAGCTCTCTATAACCTTCCTGTTTTGCTTTAACTGTTATTTTCACCTTTTTCAGCCCACCATCGAGACTTTTTTCCTAGGGGCCACTTTTCCTCTAGATTCCCAAAGCGTGTCCTTAGCTACTATTTTCACACATTGTGTTATTTTCCCCTATTTTGCATTTGTATCCATTTTGCCATCCCAATTAGCTTTTTTAACTATCTTATCTTTAAAGGCCATCAGCTCTATAGTCTATACCCTTCAACTTCTACTATTTAATCCTCGATTCTTGAACTTGGCCCCCTTTCTTTTGCCAGCTTTGGATGCAAATATCCATAACTAAGAGTCTGTTGATAACTTTACAATCCTTACATTTCTATTTATCCACTTTCCTAGTTAGGAAGAAATCAATTTGGCTAGCATTTGCTCCGCTTCTTTATGTCACTAAATGTGATTCTCTTTTCTTAAATCATGTTTTATTAGCATCAAGTTATAAGCCGTAGCAAAACCCAAAATAGCATTTCCAGCATTATTTCTCTCCCCAAAACCATATCGCCTATGCAAACCCTTAAAATCGTCTCGACTTTCACTCACATGTCCATTTTAGTCCCCTCCAATGGACAACTTTTCGTTATGAGGTATTCTTTGTACCTCTTCATCTAAATCATCCTAAAATTTCCTCTTGTTAGTTTTGTTTATGCCTACTTGGGGTGTATAAACAGTTAACACATTTATTATCTTTTCTCCAATTACAAGCTTAATACGCAAAATTCGATCATCCTTTCACCTCACATCGACATCTTTCTGTAAACTCTTAGAAGTGATTATGCCTATCCCATTTTTATTCCTATCTTTACCCGTTTACCATAATTTATAACCCCACGGCTACATCTCTTTGGCTTGCTCACCCGTCCACTTAGTTTCCTGAAGACATAAAATACCTATTCTTCATCTATGTATCACTTCTGCAATCTCTGCTGACCAACCGGTCAATAACCTTATATTCCAAGACGCCAAACGAACCCTATTCTCATGGTCTAACTTCTTTACCCACACCCGTCCATTCAAATGTGAGAATCCTTGCCTATTTTTCGCCATATCTGGACATCGATGTAACGCATCGCTTCTGGGTAATGCCTTAGCTTGCACCCTTACCAATTTGATACTATGCCTGGGGTCCGATGTAGTGTGTTGTGGATGGAATGCTCCAACCCTTGCCAATTTAACACTATACCCAGGATCCGATGTAGCGCGTCGCTTAGTAGGGAATGCCCCAACGAAATTCTTATTTGGTTCCATTTCATGTGGTATGACTGTTTTTTATAGTTGGTCGTCAACCTATCGCAATCCTCTTCCTTTATGCTGACTTGGGACAGGCTATGTATCCTGAATTGGAACAGACTATGTTTTGTGGCATAAAAATGAATAATATGTATATTGAATATTGTGAGATATTCTGTAATTTTAGATTAAGCTTAAAATATTAATTTTATTCTATTTTCTACAAAAATTTATGTAAATATTTCTTATTTGCTACTAAAATTCATTTATATAATTAATGCAAAATTTTATATTACGTGTAGATGCGTATAAAAAGAGGTAATTTATTTTATTAGCCTAATTTAATATTCCATTCGTTCACAAATGATAGGGCCGATTTGACCGGCACGTAGTTTTAGGAGAGCAATGGCTTTTTAAAATGTAAATGGAATGTACATTACCGAACTTACACCTATTTATTTTGTCTTATTTTTTTCACTCATAATGATGAGGGGTTAAAAATGGTGATACATTTAATTTATAATAATGATTACAAAATCCAAAAATAGAAATGGACAATTATTTGCGGACGTCCCAAAAAGGAAACTGTGCTTTTTATTTGTGGATGGAGTATATGTAACATTTTTCAACGGTATCCTAAAAGCATACTGCGTTCCGCATAATTGAATTTTGTTCCGCCTTGGCGATCCGGAGAAGTCTACCCCCAATTGTACCGTGTACCGGATACTTGGCATTCCCCGTTCCCAATTTCGTACCTCGTACTATAACGAACCACGATCCGGGTAATGTAGTATAGGACACAACCCGACCTGTTTATGTAGTAATGTCGAGTAATTGAGAGTTTAGTCCCAATGTTGGTTTGACATGGTTACAAGGTTATCTGGCAGATGTATTGGTTGAAATTATGAACCTTGGTGACTTCATCTAACAAACAAAACGACACATCTTAAAATGGTATTCCGTATGTGTTGTACACTATGCCCATATAAACGTCTTCTAAATTTTGTACCCAAACTTCCCATTTGTATTGGATGAAAGCAAAAGATGTTTTAGTTCTTCAGTTACAACATTATGTTATCACTCCTCGTGCCAGATTCAGCCACCATTAGCAACCTTCAAATTGTTGACATTCCTATGGTAGTGTAAATTCCAAGGGCTTCTATGGGTGCGTGTACCCATGAAGATTATAGGACTTCATGACAAGCTTAGTATGCTGGTTCATCATTTTGGTGAGACAGATTAGATCGTTGATCCAGGAGGGCTTGCAAGAGATGTGCTTGGTTTGAATGAAGAAACATAAACCAGGCGCAATATGGAGGTTACTTGTAAATAGAAGAATTCTTTGAGTATTCCAGAATGTTTGAATTGCTTTACTTTTGGAATCAAATTCAAAGGAAATTGGTTTTAATATCCTGTGCAGAAGTTTTGCTGTGTAATATATCTCACTACACTTTTAGTTCATATATATATATAAATATCGGGAACATATCTAGTCTTATGAGTAATCGTGGTAACCTATTCTCAAGTCCTTCAAAAATGTGATATGGGTACTTTTATACTACGACTTTTAGCATGGGACTTTAATAATTAAGTGTAGTTATATCTATGTCTGGGCTAGGGCAAGTGAGTGACCCTGCTTTTTCTGTTTTTGGTGTCATTATATGCTTACTTTAACCTTTGCTCAGTGTTGGATTTTATTTCCGTCGACTATTTGTAGTAAACAGTCCAGTTAAAGTAATTCTCAGAAGAGCTATTAATACAATAATACAAGAAGTAAATTAATATTCACAATGCATCAATTAATAAGTCAATGAAGTTGTACATAGATATTACTACTTATTAGATATGATCATATTATTAAATTCCTTATTATACTCACTGGTGCTGCCTAATACGTATTCAGATGCAGTTACTTTATGATCTGATTCTGACTTTTTATTTATTTATTTATTTTTTATCTTTCATTGTTCTCTTCATGTGAAATTCGCTTGTGTGATTCTTGTCCAGTTTCTTACTGATGTGTGCTTGTCCCAGTTTTTTGTTCTCTTGCCACCTCTTTACAAGCTCATTCTAGAGATTGAAGGGGATGGTATCTGGGGAGGAAGACTTCTTAACCTTCTGCATAAACGATGCCATTGTGGGGTCTCTGAACTACATACTTGCGTTTAAAGGTATGGACTTCGTCCTTTGATTATCACAATTGTAAAATTAGGGTCCCTACCTGGCTGCTATCATGTGAGTCCATAAAAAATCTTCACTTTCTAATTTGGAAGAGGTTTTTCTTACTTGGTTTACGGTTTAGCAAAATTTGTTGGCACTACTTANNTACACACACTATTTAAGTATTTATTGGACCACAAATTAGTCTAATACGCTAATTTTATGCTTTCTGAATGTATAGGCTTATGGTCATCAGGTCATGGATAATCAGCTTGCGTGTTGGATGGTATATGGATAGGAATGCCGAACATGATTATTCTCATTCTGATATAGTAGAAATTAATTTCTCGCATGGCAAATGGTGATGCATCCCTTTCAGATTGGCACAAGGGATTTCACATTTATCTGGTATGCTTTCTCCTCTCCCTCTCTCTCTTCTCTGCATTGGCGGAGGAATCAATGGTTGCTTTATGAGTGATTTACAAACAAATCAAGTCTAAGTATATTTTTGTTTTTTAGTTATAAACGATCCATTTTTGTAAATAATTTAAAAATAACTCATTTTAGTAAATAGCTTGACAAGTAATCCATTTTTATACAAAAATAATGTTATGTTATAAACTAAAATTGTCATTTGAATTTCAAAACTGTCAAATAATTGGAGAGGTGAAAATTTTTAATCTTGCCTAAATTGGGTAATTTTTCTTTTGCGGTACAGTTTCAACTTTTTCCCCTACTCTTAGAACATTCTCAATAGACTAGGTAAATCAATATTTTTAATTATTTTAGTTATAAAATGTTACAAAAAATGAAAAAAATGGCATACATTAGATTTTATAAACCATTAGCCATTAGCTAATCTAATAGCTTAATTTAGCGGGCTTTGTACACAGATGGACTGGTGAGCCCAAAAATTATATAATTAGTCCACCTGTTCCCATAATTCCATATGTGGTATATCTAATATAATTCGCCATATCATATGGTAAATTACTTAAATTTTTTATATAATTCACCAATATTAATGATGGATTATTTAATTTATTAAGAAACTAATTCGTCAAACTAAATAACGAATTAGTTTAAATTTTAAATCCTTAATTCAATATTATAGACGACGAATTACTTAGATTTCAATGGTTAAAGTGTAATTAATGTAACAGGTTACGTATTTAGAAAAATTATTTATATATTTTTATTTTATTTTTAAATTCAAGTAAAATGACAATTATTCAAAACTTTATGATAAACAGTGTGACTTTATACAATGAGGAGGTAAACGATAAAATATTTAGATATCTCAAGAGTCAAAGTGTAATTAATATAACAGGTTTTAGATGGAAATTAATATGGAAATGGCCAAAATCGGAAAAATGATAAAAATGATAGACTAAATGGATCGGTTAATTAGGGACTCAATAAGAAGCTTTTTAATGTTGATGCTAAAAGTGAAAATTGTATATACATATGCACTTGTACACAAGACTTTGCACATCTCTCTTATATGAAACAAATATATTTTGAAATCTAAGTTATTCGTTTTCTAAAGCGGTGAATTAAAAAATTGGTTCCTTAAAAAATTAAATAATTCACTGATAATACTGACGAATTATATAAAATATTTTAAATAATTTGAGAAATTATATATTATGGAAATAGGCATATCAATTACATAATTCGCCGTTCACATTATCTCATATATCTTTTTTTTTTTCAGAATTTTCGTTTATCTTTCCAATTTTATTTCTTTTCTCATCTAATTTGATCACTTCTACGAATTCGCATTCCCCTACCGTCTCTCTCTCTCCCTCCCTCCCTCTCTCTCAATCTCTCTCATCACCACCTTCCTTCCTAATCAACTCCCCCGTTGTGGGTGATCAACTCCTCGGTTTCTGCGCTTCGCCCACTCCCTTGTTTCATCTGCCCCTTAAGGTACGAAACAGATGATCTTATACTTGCTTTGACTATTTTTTTTTTACTTAAGTTTAGCTGCTTGATTGTGCGTATATATTTTCTAATAGATTCCAAGGCATGAAATTTGTTTAAACTGCCATGAGGGATTTTCAATTTTATTTTTGGCAATAATAATAATAATAATAATAAAATATCAAACCTGTTTGAAGGTGGTAGTAGGTTGGTGGGGTTGACTTATTATTATCCAAGATGAGAGGACTGCACTTCTCTTGGAGTGTATGAGAGAGGGGTTTTCGTGTTAGTAATGATATGCGTGCTAGATCCGATGCGTTAATCTTTTTCTTAAAACAATATTGCAAAATAAGAATTGTTACACTTTCAATATATGGTGATCAATATGTGAATCATTGTCCAAATTATGATATTCCGGTTTTATCAAGATTTGTTCTTCCTTGCTAAAAATTACTATAATCCATTAATCTTCAGGAACAAGGATATATGATTCTATAATTGTTAATTGGAAAAAAAGTTATTGCTTAGTGTAATTAAGAACAGTGTGGTAGATTTACTTGGGAGAAGTCATTCGGTGCCATTTGTTTGTATACATGTCTTGTTATATTGCACTTATTTCTAATTACTAAAATGAATAAGTTTAACGTTACAAACACTACTAATACTGCTTCAATTCCTTAAATCGCACATTATATTAGCATATGTTTCTGCTTTCTCTCGTGCAACTTTTTACTATATCTGAATGCTGCGATATATTTTTCGTCATTTTTTTGAAAAATTCAGGGTTGGCAATGGTGAGCATACGAAGGCGCAAACTATTGGGACTTTGTTCTGGTATACCCAATTTAGAAGTTCGCTGTAGTTGGTGATAATTGCTTAGTTTCACAACAATTTGATAACTTAATTTTGTACCTCTTTCGTGTGCTAGTACCCAGCATACTGGTCTCTTAACTTTCAGTTAGTCGTCTCATTGTCTGCTCTTACCTTATAGACTTGTATATATCATCATCGGGGCCATTCATCTGTCTCAAGTTCCAACTACATACATTTATCGTGATCTCTTAGGACCCTCGCGTATGCGAGACTTGTTTCCTAAATTAGTTACAAACGATTGGCGAATATGTGATATTTGTTATTACACATTTATAAATAATACATAATATGATGGCGTATATGTTGTGCAGGGAGAAACTCTTTCTTGTCACCGCTCGTAAGGTTTACTGAGAAGGATAAAGTTCCCGACAATATTTCCCATAGTACAAGACCTCATACTGTTCATCTGCTGCCTTTGACTAATGCTGACCAGCCTAACGAGGTTAGTCTGAGTTTTATTTGAAAAATGCACCGTTTTTGGTTATTTGAACCATCAGCGTAATCTAGGAGCAGTGTCTTATAATTGTAATGTTTGAACTCCGTTTTTCTTGTTTTCGCATTCTTGATCCCGCCAATAATCGTTGACCTTTATGCATCTTGTAAGTAGTTAATCACGCAACACGGTGTTGTTAGTGAGAGAGGAATAGGATGGCGATTAATATTTGAAAATAAGAAGAGTGGTATTTCAAATCACAGTAGTTTAATTTGCAAATTTCGACATGTATTGCTAACTGATAATCAAATCATAATGTCAAAATTGCTTTCCAGGATAACAGTTTGAAAGTACATCCAGGGCCATCGAATGCATCTGGTTCTAGCTCATCAAAAGAGCAACAAATACAAGAGTACCCAGGTTTCCTATTTCTTTAAAATCATAACATTCAAGTTACAATATACCAAAAGTTTCAAGTATTCCCATTGTTAACCACTTTGGTTCATGCTCTATTTTTCTTTTTTTCAGAAGTGAAACGAAGAAAGAGACACCGGAGAAAGCAAGTTGAGAACCAAGAGCCATGTCTGATGAGAGGTGTGTATTTCAAAAACATGAAATGGCAAGCAGCTATAAAAGTCGACAAGAAACAGATTCACTTGGGCACCGTTGTCTCTCAAGAAGAAGCTGCCCGATTATACGACAGGTATTTAATTGCACTGGCTTCAAAAGCATTTTTGGTGCTTTGCTGGCACTTTGCTATAGTGTCAGATCATGATGTTGCAGAAAACATGAAAGTGTAGCTTTTTCATGTACTTATTTGTAGGGCAGCTTTTATGTGTGGGAGAGAACCAAACTTTGAGCTCTCCGAAGAGGAGAAACAAGAGCTTAGCAGATTCAAGTGGGACGAGTTTCTAGCAAAGACTCGTTCTGCGATCACAAGTAAAAGTATAGCATTTGTCACATGTGTGGCGACTAGCTACTTGTGTTTTTGAATTTGTTTGTTACAAAAATGATTATTTTCAGGACACAGGAGAAGACTCGGGGAAGGTGCTTCAGTAAAGGCCAAGCGGTCAATGCAGTATAGTGGTTCGGAAGGCGAGCAAGGAGTAGATGCAGAACCTGACACATCAGCATCTTGAGATTTGCTTTTCTTTTTTTGTTTGGAAAATCAAAGCCGATAACTCGTATTTAAAATAATTCTCTACTTTATATTCTATTCTTGCGTATGTACGCCCCCATTAGGACATCGTGGCTGAATTTTCACCGAATAGTAGCCGTATGTGTCCATATCCCAGAAAACTGAAACTGAGAAGGAAAAAAATGGCAGGCTGTGAATTTGATTCATTTTGGTTTAAACATCTGCCTTTAAGTCTCCTATGAGATTATTATTTTTGTTGTGTGATCAAACGGTTGAAAGAAAAAACCGGATTCAAGAAACTCGTGTTAACAGCTAGTCCCTTGAGTCTATGGATGGTTTTTTTAAGCAAAATTACTAAATATCAAATTAGGCTCCCACTCCGCAATAGACGCCAAGGTTTGGGTTCGTGTAAAAGGCGAGTATTGATTTGCATTACATTTTTATTTTTTATTTTTACAAATTTTGAAATTATAATAAGTATCATAAATGCCAATCTAGTCGCTCAATGATTTTACGAGCTGAGTGGCTTACTATTAAAGCTCAAAACGAATGGTAAGAATTGTTCAAACTCGAGTTTATTTGGATCTGGAGTCAAGCTGGAGTAGGCTAAAAACGTAGAGTAAGCTAAATCAATTCGTTAATCTAGAATCCAATACACTTCGGTAGAACACATCGTATCTAACAACAACGCATCAACCTTTCTAAATTGAGGATTTATCTTAGTTAATTCCTCAACTGAAATTTTTCGAGCCAAAAATGTTCCGGATCAATAAAAACTATTACCATAAATTTTAGAGTTGGTAATGTACTATATATTTAAAAATAATATTTTTTATCAAACCCATAAAGCTCTAGTTAAAATTATCGTAAAATATAATTATATATTTTTTATGTGATATATAATTCTTCAATCAAATCAAATAAATACAAAAGTTTTCATAGGAAATTAGTGAAATTTAAAATATTAATTAAACGCAAGATTAATAAATAAATACATTAAAAAAATAAACGAGATTAAACAAGTACTCTCTCCGTCCTAAAAATATAAGCTAATTTTCTTTTTTCGTTCTAGAGCACTTTTTTTTTTCAAAATTACTACAAATAAATATTTTATTAAAATACCTTTATTTAATTTTTTCTTTTCCTAACAATTGTCAATTTTCATATTCCAAAATAAGACATGTTATTAATGTATTTATCAAAAATTTTCTTAACCATTAATCGACGAGTTTTGATCTTTGTCCGGCCTGCCCGTCCGGTGACCGCATCACCACCCCCCCTTTGGTAAATTTTTTTCCCAGCAGATTCTCTCTCTCTCTCTCTCTCTCTCTCTCTCTGCGTCTGAACAATTTAGAATTAAGTAGAAACTGAGTCAGTCCAGCTGCAGGCAGATAGGGAGTGAGCGAGCATTCAGAAATGGCAATAGATGAAGTTCCTCCATCATCATCACACGCTTGGAAGGACCGTATTCTTCTACCCTCTCTCCTTGCTGGTACCACCATAATTCTCTCTCTCTCTCTCTCTATATATATATATATATATATCTGTATATATTTATCTATCTATTGGCTTCAGATTTCAGTAATTGGAGATCAAATTAATGTTCTGATGTTCGAGAGAATAACTTAAGTTTAATTTTTGCCAGTTGACTAAATCCTATTTCAAACAGGTCCTGAATTGATCATCTGGTTTATTCTGTCTGTCTTTGTAGGGATTGCGGGAGGAGGAGGGTTTGGATTGGTATCCAGGCACGGGAAAGTCCACGCGGCCTTGCCGCTACCTACGCCACTAACTTCGCCATTGTCGCCTGTTCCTACTGCGGTAAAATCGATTCTTCTTCGTTTTCTTCATCTGGTTTATAGTATGCTATCCTTGTTTGATATGATCTTGTGCATCAATTGTTTCAGGGGCACGCAAGTTTGTGAGAGCAAGTAGAAAAGCATCACCTAATGATTTGCTGAACTCCGCAATTGCAGGTTTCGGTAGTGGTGCAATTTTGGGCCGTCTTCAAGGTAAGATTCCAAATTACTCTCTCTATCCCGCATGCTCACATGCGAACCCGTAGACACATACTCGTACAGTTACATAGAGGCTTAAACCTAAATGTGCGGATGTATGTGTTTGTGTGAACTCCCCTGTAGAGAGAGGCTGAGAAGATTTCATCAGGTGTATGCACTTGAATTCCCAATTTTACGAAAATAAAGACTGAAAATTAGTCGTAACGGACTGCATAATAAAGCTGTGGACCAAAAGATGTTTCCCTTCTCCTACATGAAGTAGTGCTCTATCCTTTTTGAATTTTTTGTATTATCCTGTATGATCAATAGTATATCCTCCACAAGAGCCACTATTAAACAATTGAGAGCGCTTTCTGAATATGTTTACCCTCAGATTTCCAGCTGTGAAAATTAATTTCGTCTGTGTAAATTGGCAGCGATTTTTCATTAAATGCAGAAATTTGTGTTGGTTTCTTTAATACATGCGAACCATGTCTTATATCTTATTACAGTAGAAAGCTCTTATGAATGCCTAACATGTTGATACACATGGCTGTTAGAAGTAGAGACAGAGAAGACAAACACCAAGGGTCGAAATAGGATGTAAGGGCCACCCACAATATGTCCTATTGTCTTGTGAAAATATTTCTTTGCATATCTTCTGGTGAAACTAAAGTTGGCTAAAAACTGTGTTATGTTCTGTTAGAGTTTTTCATATTTAGATATCTTCATATTTTGGATCTATTGTCTTTGCGAAAGTTATGCACATTTTATTCGGCAATTAATGACTGAAATTTTTCCTAAAATTAGGGTCTTGTATATATTCCTCAAATAATCTTTTGTACACATTTTCATCAAAAGATCAATACGCCTACATGTTTTTGTTCTTCCCAAATGAACGATTCCTTGCTGCTGATTTGTTTTTTCAGCTGGTCAACTGGGGGCCATCCGCTACTCTTATCATCTTTGCTGTTGTGGGCATGACGGTAGATTACGCTACTCTCAAACTCAAGCCCACTCTTGAAATTTTCCGTGAGTCTGTAAAAGAGAATTCAGAAAAGAGTGGTGGTTGGCTGAAATTACCAGAATGGTCGCCAATTCAGGTGTTGAATGAGGAAGCTCTTGCTGCAAAGAAAGCTCGGGAGGAAAAGCTCCGTGCCCAAACAAATCTCCAAATGAAAGAAGAGGCTTGAGACTGTTAAACTGGCTATATAAACGGACATTTTGGTTTTCCTCGTGGATTGGGTTTGGACTTGGTCTGGCGTAAAGTTAGGCTTGATAGAATGGGGCCAATTGTGACACATTGGATTGGGTCGACTTGATAGAGGCTTATATGCAACTTATGTTCCTTGTATGCTGGTCATTTATGTACAAGAATAATATTGAAATGCAATCTGAGCTTTCATATCGGACTATGTGTGAGCTCGTGCATGTTATTACAATTTATTTCATTTTCCGGAATGATAGTTGTTTATGCATCCCTGAAATTGAGCTTGTACTTGCCAAACTTAAAGGGCAGTTGTGGCAGACGAATCCTAACATGAGCAATTGACGACTCCTGCACGAGTGAAAAATTCATTATCCTTTTAAAATTTGAAACGTCGCTCCTTAATTTCATGAGAGTTTCTAGTCCCAGCTATATTAAAATCCTCTACATCCGATAATTGCAGAAGCACAGATCTTCAATTAATCATTCCCAAGATTAGAGTGTCTCATTCCCCAATGCTTGGTGATATATATTCGCGTATGGCCACCTTTTTTTGGCCTAGAATCAGTGTTCTTCATGTGTGATTGTTGTAAAGGAATGGTAGTATCATGAATTGGAACTCAACCGAGATTCAACTACTTTGGTAAAATTCTTTATCATTCAGAGATTCCGCAGCTACATAAGATTTGGCTAATAATGATGGATCCAGTCGACTAGCGTAACAAAAATTCAAACCGGATAATATGAACCAAGAACAACTGTGGGACAATAATGTACACCGTGAACATCCACAAGTAAATAGAGAATTACAACAAGAGACTTAATTTGAACTCCGAGTGTGTGAATAAGTGAGGTGAAAATATTAAAAGTGCTTATTTTACTATCATGATACCTTGTAGCAATATCAATTATACAAATTAAGTGTATGAGCATTAAAAGTCTATCCATGTCCATGCAGATTACTACTAATTAAGATTAAAAGAGAAGAAAAAACAAAAAAGATTGTTAATGGTCCCATACGACACATACTAATCCCGCGAGAAAAAAAGAATCTCCTGAAAATGCTCCTTTAATGTGCCCTAATACACTTGCCTGTCTTTTGAATTATGTTTAGTGGTACAAAGGCCCATGCAAATCAAGTGATAAGTAATAGTTCAATTCTCAAAAATGAAATGTAGGCAGAAGCAGGAATTGTGATACTTTGTTATCCTGTGGAGTATATCTCATACCGTTGGTTTTTAACCAGCTGTTGAAAATTAAAGGGTGAGTCGTGTGTATTTTAGACTGGCGGTTGAGACTTGAATGGTGAGTCGTGTCTAAAGTTTAAATAAAAATATTTCTTTTAATCTCAGTCGGTTGTTTGAAAACAGCAACAGATATAAAACATGGGACTGCAAATATTGGACTACAAGCCAACCAGTTTTTATTAAGAGACAAAACTACCTGATTTGCATCCTTAATATGTAGTGGATAGGCAAAATATGAACGCCAATAGTCCCGCCCGTTTAAATTAATTTGGACCACTTTCATCTCCAATTGGGCCCAAACATAAAACTCTCGTCATCCATCTATGTCTATATCTATTCTATATTAAAAGCATACATAGGTTGTGTCCGTTCTTTTTTAAGCCAATTCCAGTTTAATGATCTTCCGAAATTACCTCCGGATTAGTTTTGTACCACAAACTGTAAGGATAGTTGGAAAAAAATAAAATCGATAATAACTGCTCTTTCTTTCTCTTGTAACTTTTCTTCCCTCCACTCATTTCTTTCTTATCTTAATTATTATTTTAAATAGAAAATCATCTACCTCACTTTTTCAAAAAGATGAAAGTCTCTTTTATCTCTCTCTCACATATAGTCACGTAATAATAAAAATAAAAAAAGAACGGACAAAAACTTACTTAACGGAGATTTTCTCTCTCCCTCACA
>MKEJ01096380.1:0-15187 GCA_001753735.1 Embelia ribes | reverse complement strand
TGATAAATATTATTGTCACTCATTACAGGAAAATTCAATTCTTCAGCAAGTTTAGCATTAATCTAATCACAAGAATAATGTATAGGATAACTAAAGCAAGTAAATTAACAATAAAAAGCTAATAACATTTTAAACTTTATTACAAAAGAGGTTTAAGGTACTTGTCAAATCTTACAAAAAATCAATGAAATTCACATAATATATCACAAGACAAACTCAGGCTTTACAAAAATTTGTGTATGAGAAGGTGTCTTAAAAAATTAATAGATTTTTCATTAGTAGCTGTTGCCCAAGGTTGTGAAACATCAGAGGCAATATCACTAGCTATGATGGATCCCAAAACTACCAGGAACAGTATTCAGCATACAGTTTTGTTTGAGGTTTCCAACCACTGCCAATCAAAAAATGCCAAGGTATTGTTAAATTTTTTAATTTAATATGTGTATAATATGTGGATTAGCATTTATTGATAATTAAAATATAATCAATATTATTAATACATCACTTTAATTCTAAATCATTAACCAACTGGTGAAATTAGTAATTGGGTATTTATTGAGAGTGACCTTATGATGGGCCGGGCCATTCTAATATTAACCCGTTGAGAGGTCTCTACTCTCTACTGGTAGGTTAAAAGGCTATCTCCCCATTCAACAGTGATATATCTTAAACACTTACCAGAAAAGAGAGTAACAATTCCCTTACACTCTGATCAAGATTAATGGATTCTGCAATCCTTCAAGGTACACAATTCTATGACTCAATTCTTTTATTAGTTTAACATGTATAAACATGATATGATATGTATCTATACTGTGTTCTATACATAAAATAACTTTATGTTTTCCTTCAGTAATTTCTTACATAATATGCAAAAAAAACTATAGAGGTAACATCACTAGTAGCCGTTGCTCAAGGTTTTAAAAGATCAGAGGTAACATCAACTAGTTATGATGGATCCAAAACCTTCATTTTAGATTACAAAAACTATCAGGAACAGTATTCAACGTATAAAGTTTTGTTCAAGGTTTCTAATCCCGGTAAATCAAAATATGCCGGTCGTTCCGTACATGATATGCCAAAAAAATCTAGAATCGTCCAACTGTTAATTTTGTCATTTGAATTCATTTTCTTATTTTTTCGAAAGCATGATAAACCAAAAATGCTACTCAAACATCTGTTTGACTTCCTTAACCGAGAAACACACTATAACATATCTAGACTGCTTTCTAGCGCTACAAAAGGTAGATATCTCTTCAAGTTAAAGCACAAATGTATATCATCTGAAGAGAAGATGTAAATTGCAAGCATGCCTTCAAATACTAAACTTATTTAACTGAAATAAAAATATTTCATGCAAGTTCAAGAAGATGTCAAAGTGTGCAATGGCTAGATTACAGAGATTACTTACCCTCCACCTTCCTGGCTTATTAAAAACTGAATGGACCCTCCTCCAAAAAACAAGCAGGGCATAGGCACCAAAACATACATAAGAGCCGCAAAATCAAATTAAGTCCAAAAAACAAGCAGGGCTAGTTCTGTGTTTTTTGTGTATTTCTAGCATAACCTTGCATTTATAGTGTTTTTATATTTCATGCTACCTAGTCGTGTTGTAACTCCTCTTGGAGTGAGTTTGGCTGGATAGATGTCTTGTATTTCATTGTAATATTTTTTGGATTAATGAATTTTGAACCTTCCAAAAAAAAATAAAATATATTAAGTTCATCATACAAATTACTAAATAATGTTGTCATTCTAGATATAGGAAAACAACTAGAAATCAATTTACAAACCTGATAGCATAGGCCACCTGTTATTGTATAATGCACAAGCTTGCACCCATGATACAAAAGAGATTACAACTCACATTCTATAATATTGAGCACTCTCCACCCACTCTTCAGTGTGCCAAAATTCATAACAATGTTAGTTAATTTTTGCTAGTGAAATGGGAAGACTTTGCTTTATGGGAAGCCAAGGAATTTCCGAGGTGTAAGCTTTATGGGAATAAATGTTATCACTGAATTACTGTTAGTAAATAGTGCAACTTAATTTTCTGCATTTGATGAGGTTGTTGACTGGGACGTTATAAAGACTAAGTTGAACATTTCATTGGAAAAAAACTAATAATAATTCCCAAATTTTGTAAAGTCATTCAGACATAGACGTTATAAAGGTTAAGTTGAACATTTCATTATGTATTTACCCCCAGAACCATTATTAGTCTCCAAAAATTAGATATTCGCCAAAACAATAGTTATGCACAACTAGGTCATTTCGAATTGTAGCATTTAAAATTTTGAGCTGTAAAAATATTACCAAAATAATGCATACAACAAAAAGACATGAACATTCAATTTCAGATAATATTCCAATTATAAGAACATAAAACTAAAATTAGGACTAGCGTTCAACAATACCCAAAATAGATAAACAGATTAATAGTTATATATATACAGATTAAAACTTAACACATTGTAATTCTCAGAAAAAACAGCGCTGAGGGGTGAGACGGCGGCGCTAGGTAGGGGACCGCGAACCAAAGAGAGCCACCGGTGCGCGGAGGGGCGAGGTTTTGCAGTTGGGTAGGACAAAGAAAGTCGCGGACCAAAGATTGCGAGGGTTTGCCGCCGATGGAGAGATAGCTGCGAAGGGGAGAGAGAGAGAGAGACACGCGCCGCCGCGAACAGATTGAATGCGTACCAAAGCAACTCGAAGAGAAAGAGAAAGAGAAAGAGAGAGAGGCATTGCAACGAACACAACAGACAGAGCAACGCAGAGATAGCGCAGTTTCAATTTTTATTTTCAAATTTTT
The DNA here is from genome assembly GCA_001753735.1 of Embelia ribes. Classification (NCBI taxonomy): domain Eukaryota; kingdom Viridiplantae; phylum Streptophyta; class Magnoliopsida; order Ericales; family Primulaceae; genus Embelia; species Embelia ribes. The sequence goes on along the minus strand of MKEJ01096380.1, from coordinate 12,372 downwards.
ATTTTTTTTCATTGCAACCGGTTACAACGGTTGCCAGCTACATTGCCACCTCACCCAATTACATAATCGCCACATAGGCAATACGTGGCAAATTGATTAGTTGCCATTAATTATTTCCCTATTAAAAAAATATAAATAAATAAACATATAAGGGAGGAGAGAGATTGGCATGATGTGTAAAAAAAAAGATTGGAGAGGGAAAAAGAAAAGGCCAAATAAATGAGATGGTCTGAGAGTGTAATTTTAACTCTTCGGTTTAAATCAAGTGAGGTGGCTCACATTGCACCGGAACAGATGGGTGTATTTCATAGTTCCACGAAAAACAGGATATTTCTCATATATATATATGTGTGTGTGTGTGTGTGTATTTATAAATATATATTAACAGCGAAAATTCTGTTGAATCTTAGTACTAACGCTGTTTTATTTGAGCCATTTTCAAAACTAATATTGGTGGCATAGTCTAATTTAAATATTTCTATAATTTAGTGTAATGCACGTTTTCACTGCTACAAGAACATCAGGTTTGTAATAAAAAAATATATTTTGAGAAAAAAATTTAAAATTGCGTACATTATGTTTTTCAGATCGCTTAATGCGAACAAAATTTGTGTACTGAAATAGTTATATATATTTTTACACTTATACATCGAGGTTTCGCCACCGATGCTATGGCATGGAGGTTATCGTGAATTCTACTAACACTTCGTGCATCTACATTTGCTCAAAAACTAGGGATGTGGTGGATCTATTTATACTCGATGAATACTTGGAAAGTTAAATAACTATTTGCAAGCACTCGAAATGAACGACTCGTAGTTCACTTTGGTGCTGTTCGCTAGTATTACCCTATGCAAAACGGGAGGGTGGTGTCTGATCCCAAAAAACATAGAATCGGAATAAGAGACAAAATATAAGTTACAGAATTATATCCTGACAATTTTTTATTACAAGAATTTGCTTTTGTGGCCTGTATTTTACCTCCCACCCATCTCAAATTTTTTTTAATCACACACCACCCTCCCTTGCAAAACTGCAATGGAAAAATCTGAATCACATTTTGTTTTTGTTTTTTTCTCATATATCCATAGTTACCATTAAAGGTGTAAATTCGCTGCCATTTGAGATATGCCCCAGCTAGAGTCATCGACTAATTAAGTTTTAAAAGCAAGTCAATTATAATTTAGTCTTTTAACAAATTGTATAGGCTAAAACTCCGCTATTATTAGATAGCTACAAGTAACCTTCCGAGTTTGTGGACAAGGATAGAGCAAGGGTTGGTTTGATTCCAATTTAAAAAAAAAAAAAAAAAAGTTAATTTTTTATTTAAAAAAAAATTAGATGCATATAAATTAAAGCTTTCAGTTTATTTAAACCAAAATACTATTTTCATCTCATAATTATAGGTCCGCTTTTCTTTTTTGTAAGTTACAATATAGAGGCATGTATGTTCCTAATTTCAAATTTATTTCAAAGTGGTGAAAAATTCAACGATTAATACAATCTAATTTTTTTTTAAAAAAGTTGAGTTAAACAAATAATTATTTGGGAATTGTATTTATTCGTCAAGTATATATTGACAAGGGCACAGTAGGGGAGAGCAAAATTCGGATTCTCGAATCCGAAATTAGGACACCCTACCCAAATTACCTGAAATTCGGGTTCCGGTTCGGAGTTTTTTTTCAAAAATTTGGGTAATTAGGGTGATTAGGATTCGGGTTCAGGTAATTCGTGTAATTATCCGAATTACTTGAATAATGAAACAATGTCGTTTTATATTATATATATATAAGAAATGACATCGTTTTATGTATATAATTCGGGTTCAGTTTAGGTAATCGGCTAATTCGGGTAATTTGGGTTTTAGTCTAATTCGGGTTCGGTTCAGGTTCGGGTTTCTTGTTTCTAATTCGGGTTCGGGAATTTCGGGTTTGGATAATTTAGGTTCAGAAATCTCATTTTTTTTTCTGGTAATTCGGATTCGGATAATTCGAATCGGGTATATCTGAATACTGATCCATAGGTCACGTGGCCTATATAGTGCATGTATGAGACTGTATGCGTTCGCCATGCAATTTATAATATTAAGTTATGAGAAAAAGAAAGAGCACGCAATTTTCTCTAATCTATACTACTTTGAACTAATTTTGAATATTAAAACAAAAAATTATATATATATTTTTACTTACTTCTGTTGAAAATACTATAATACTTATAAGTAGAATTTAAAAACAAAAATTTTCACCTCTATCAAAAAACATGGTTTTTTACTTCTTAGATGCAACAAAGAAAGAAAACCATGAGAGAAGGCAACCGGTTACTCCCTCCGTTCTTTTTCTAATATTCTGCTAGCTAGCAAAATAAAAACAAAATTATAAATATGCATTCCTTTTCTAATAAGAGAGAGTTGATATATCAATTATTTTTATTAATAATAAAAGTGACGGTTGGCTTTATAATCATGCAAATGTTTGGACCCTTCTTTATCCAATATTTGACTGCTAAATTTCTAGTTGCTTGGGAGCGGCCCCTGTATCTCAGCATCTTAGATTCAGCGGCCTCCTAAGCATGAAGTCCAATGCCTAGTGCCTATAAGGACCCACTCCCATAAGGGGGATGAAAATTTCATACTGCAGCTGGCAGGGCTCGAACCTGCATACTTGGAAGTAATCTGTAGCCCGAATACCAACTGAGTTATGCCCACGGGATAAATTTCTAGTTTCTTAATTTATTAAAAGTAGGTCCAACTTGAGTCTAACTGTTTCACAGAACCAGAAAAACACAAAAAAATATGCTCGGTTTGGTTAGCAGTTTTGTTTTTAATTCTTCAAATTAGCGTTTCAAATTTTTGCATTACTCAATTTTAGTATGCCATAACATGTTTGATGTCAGATTTTGAAAAGTAATTTTCAAACTGTAAGAACTTAAAATAATATTTAACGAAATTTTCAAAATGTAAAATGGCTATGTTGGCCTTTTATATTTTTGAATTCTCATATTTCTAATAATAATTAATAAATAAAATATATATTGAAATTTTCATTGTATCGTAGCAACAAAAAGGTCCGGAGTACCGGACGGACGGGCTTCTCAAATGGAGAGTTTTAAAAATTTCCTTTCTTTTGTTAGTAACTTCTGTACTCGTAAGTAATAAATAAAATATATTATTTATATATATCAATAAAAGTAAAATATTTTTATATAAAAGTACCAAAATTATGTGTTTGCAGAAGTAAAAATTAAGTTACTTTTTGCAAAAAAAATATACTTTGTTTCATATTTTATTTTATTACTAACTACTTTTTACAATTTCCATTAAGAAAAAGTATATGTTTTTTTATTTTTTTTACCAAGCACACTATAATACTTAAATTTCTCTTATTTAAAAGTATACTTTTCTACCAACATCAAAAAATATATATTTTTTTACTTCTAAGATAAAACCAAACTGTAATGAATTGTTTACTTATGACAGGCAAGGGAAGAAAACTTTAGGCTGATAGTGATCATGTGCAATAATAGTTAATATAATGTTATGTACATTTCATATATATATATATATATATAACAGGTTTTTTAAATTGGTAGTATTGCCAATGTGGGTGTAGAGTTCAATTATATCACCTAATGATATACCAAATCTGATTCGGCCATACAATTTTTTATACACTAGAAAAAGCATGTTAGATGCAAGTTCAATTTCTCCAAAATCAAAGCAAATAGTAAATTTTTACAAGATGTTTGAGCTAGTCTATTACAATAACATCAAATCTCATATACTCTCTTTTTTCGGGAAAAAGAGTGTGCAAGAGCATCCACAATGCAAGATGCTTTTTAAGCTTCTTTTCACAATTTTTTATTTAACACGTGAGTGTTATATGAGCAAAATACTTATTAAGCATTTCTATACTTTTTTTCCTTCATTGCAAGCTTCTTCTCTCCCCAATATTATTTTAATTAAATGTCTTAATTTTTTATCCTTATTAATAATAATGAATGTAAAAAACATATATCTCATTATTATTATCATTATGTTAAATTTTACTAATATTATTTTTATTAATATAAATTTTATTTTATCGTAAAAACAAATAAAAATTTTAAAAAATTATAATTATAGGGAAAATTGGTACTTATTAAATAACAATACATTCAACTCAAATATGAAAAGAAATACAATAATTGGAAGAACAAAAGTAAAATTAATGCAACTTCAACTACTACCCAGTCCAAATTCTTGCCAAATATTCTTAGCCAAATCCAATTTTAATTGACGATATGCTTGCTTATCATGAAGTTGGTCTCTGTTCTGGTTATTTGTTTCATACTCCGCAATATGCTCAGAGAAGTACTCCCATCTCAAGTTATCATCTCCATTCTCAACTTCATCGTATTGTAAAATATCATGATAGTGAGCATATGAATTTCGTTCATCCTCAACAATCATATTATATATTATGATACAAGCTCGTATGATTTCTCCCATTGTTGTCATGTTCCACAAACATGATGGGCCTTATACCATTGTAAATCAAGCTTGTAGCACCCTAAATGCACGATCTATATCTTTTTGGTCGCCTCATGATATTTTGCAAATAATTGTGCCTTGTGGATGACTGATTAATTGGATAACTGTAGCCCACGATAGATATATACCATCTGTAAGATAATATCCAAAGTTATATTGGTTACTATTTGTTATGTATTGAACAGGGGGAGCTCGGCCTTTTAAAATATCATCAAATATAGGAGACCTATCCAATGTATTGATATCATTACAAGTACTGGGCATACCAAAGAATGCATGTCATATCCAAAGGTTGTAAGAGGCGACAACTTTGAGTATGATTGTTGGTTTCCCATGATCTCTTCGAGCAAATTGGCATTTCTATGCTCTTGGGCAATTTTTTCATTCCCAATGCTTACAATCAATGCTACCTATCATGCCTGGAAAATCATGCATTTCTCTAACATGTAGTAGTCGTTCTATATCCATTATTTTTGGCCTCCTTAAGTACTCATCTCCAAATACTGCAATAACACACTGAACAAACTTTTTTAAGCATTCCATTGCAGTGCTTTCGACTATTTGTAAGTACTCATCAATAGCATCAATCGATAATACATAGGTCAACACGCAGATTGTAACGTCCCAGAAACTCAGGGTGAATTTTTCGTATTTATAATAATATTATTGAAATATATAATATCATTATTACATCATTATAAAACGGAAGTACATAACATGTTGTAGAAGGAATTATAAAGTCTTAGCATATTATTGAAGTAAGTAGACTTGTTGCCTTAGTATAGAATATGGCATAAGTGTGAGGCTTTAGTATTGTTGTTGAGTTGATACGAGACGCTGTGTCTTTATAATAGTTAGCACATGCAAAGTAGTATTTTGTGATAACTTTATTATATGTTTTTCAGGGTATTAGTATGTGTAGAATAATATTTAAAGTTGAAAGGTGAAATTTGGAGTGAGTTTTGGCAGAATAAGGCTACCGTTCGAACGATACCTTTCTGTTGTTCAAATAGTTGTACCGTTTAAACGATGTATATATGTCTTTTGAACGACAGTGTTGAAAAGAACAAGTGGCTTTTTAACAGACTTAAGTGCGTAAAGTTGTATTATTATTTTTGCAAGTCAGAAGACAGAGGAGAGAGAGGGGCAAAGGGGGTTCGAAATTTTAGAGATTAGAGGCCAATATCATCTAGCTCACGAGATCAAATCTGAAATTTAAGAGTAGATTCTTGGTCCTCAAAATATAGAGAGCATTTTTAGCTAAGCCACGAACCTCGTCTTGCTTGTTTATGTTACCTCAATTTTCGTGCCTAGTTGGCACGTGAAATTAAAATTGATTTTCTTTATTCTCATATTAAGTAGACTGTATTTAATTGTAGGTTCGACTTGATTCGAGTTTGATAGATAGATCAAATCTCAAGGCAAAGAAGTGAAGCATTTGGGGTTTTTTAAAGATTAGCTCTTAGAAGTGCTCCAGTGTGGTAATAGGTAAAAGTAGACCACAAAATAATAATATACGCGTGATTTTATATGTGTACCTTACGCGTAAATTTTAGGAAGTGAATTAGAGATGAATTGTAATTATTTAAACTTGTTTAAATAAAGAATGAAGCATGTATTATGAAGTGAATTAGAGGTGAATTGTAGTTGTTTAAATTTGTTTAAATGAAGAATGAAGCATGATAGCTTGAAGTGAATTAGATATGGACGATTGGTTGTTAAATTAGTTTATTTGAAGAATGAAGCATGATAGCTTGAAGTGAATTAGAGATGAATGATTGGTTATTAAATTGGTTTATATGAAGAATGAAGTATATTTTATAAAGTGAAGTAGTGATAAATGATTAGTTGTATAAATCTATTTAAATGAAGAATGAAGCATGATTAGAAGTTCATTGAATTACGTGATCATATGTGTTGACATTAATTATTGAAGTGGCATTATTCATATGTTGAACTAAAGTGACGTTTTTGACAAATGAAAAGTTAAAATTGATTTTTTTTAAAGAATTTGAAGTTTTAAAAATAAAAATTTCAAAAAGAAGTAAAGAGAAGAATTTGAAGTATATATGAAGGAGCGATTCTCATCTTCAAATTTGAAGTATTAAAAATAAAATTTTCAAAGAGAAGTGAAAAGAAGAATTTGAAGTATATATATGAAGGAGCGATGCTCAACTAACTATCGAAACAAAAAACGAAATTTAATGAAGTTTGAATGCATAAATTTTGAAGTTTTGAATATGATTATAATTGAAGGAAGTATACATTTCATTCATAGAAGTATTGAGTCACTTTTCATTCCTTTTTAGGACAAGTATCAAATTTACGAAATTTTTAGAAGAAAACAAAGAGAAGTCTCGGTACCCTACGTTGAAAGTCGGAAAACCTTATCAAAGATATAAAGTATAAATGTTACATGAAAGGAGCGATTTATAGGATAGGTTCATAAAGTAACCTAGTTTTAGAAGAAAATGAAGTTAGACGCTAATCTCAAATTTTTAGAAGTCAAAGTCGAAGTCATATTGCATTGCATTGAAGTTGCATTGCCTTCATTTTTACATATGGCATGTTTTTACCTTATGGCACTGCATAACATCACATGTATTGTATTATTTAGTAGACTAACTCGTACAACTTTTTCTTTCCATTTTATATCATAATATTATTATAGGTACAGAGGCTAATGAGATGTATTATTGAGATGACTTAATGATGCTTGTACATATTTTTTAAGATGAATTTATTCAAAGATATTTTTGTATTGGTTACATTTATGTTATTTATTTTGGCCATAAAAGTAATATAATTGAAGCTAAGATGCATTTTTTTTATTTTTAAATTATGAAAATATTGTAATAGATAGCATTTTGTATTACACTTTATTGTAGCCCTTGAGGTTGTTTTGGCTAGAACAAAAGTGTAATATACTCTATATAGACTCAGGATATATAAATTTTATTATTTTATTCAAGCATGTAGCTTGATTGTTATTATAAATAAGATGTTTACTTATAGATTCATATACAGGCCGTATGCAGGCAATATATGATTTCTTGTGCACTCTGATGAATGATGCTTTGTATAATGTGAAGTAGAAGAAAACAAAGTAGAAGCAAATCCTATTTTATTTTTCTTTCTTCAAAATTATATATTTTTTGTTTATTTTTTTTTAAAAAGAAAATAGGCTCGTGTCCTTAGGTTTCACGGGATTCGGGGCGTGATATCAAAACCTTCATTTTTTCATGGGTTAGACTATGCTTATTAGAAAAGACGTATGCAAATATTTTTGTAGTAAAAAAATATGAAAGAGCAAAAAATTATTAAAAATGGGTATACTTTTTCAAAAAAAACAAGGCACAATTATTAAAATAGAGAATATGATGCCAAGTCCTACTCCTAAAACTGTAAGGTTATAAATTCCTTGATTTTTGTCTTATCACAAAACGAGTTCAACAATATTTCATCTTGTCAACAAAGAGATTTGGGATAGGCTTGCAACCATGCACCATGGAACTAATCTTGTAAAAGAATCAAAAGTTAGCATGTTAATTCATCAATATGAAATGTTTCGCATGGTTGAAAATGAGATCATTCCCGAAATGCATGATAAATTTGTTAAATTTATTAATGATTTGAAATGTCTTGATAAAGAGTATTCAAACAAGGAGAAGTATATGAATGTGCAAAGAAGTCTTCCAATAAGTTGGCTTCCAAAGGTCATTGCTCTCATAGAAGTTCAAAACTTTAATAAATACTCCATCGGCTCATTGATAGAATCCTTAACTATATATGAGATTAATATAAATGGCTTGGAATAGCATGATGTCGTAGAGAAGGAAAGGGGAAGGGGCATTATACTAAAAAAACATATTACTTGAAGAAAGTGATAGTAAATCAAGTGAAGATGATATAGCCATACTCACTCGAAAATTCAAGAAATATCTAAAGAAGAAAGGAGGGCGCAAATCTCAAAAGGTGGCCAAGGAGGAGTCAAGAAAGAATGAAATCATATGTTATAAGTGCAAGAAACCCAACCATATTAAACCAGAGCGTCCTTACTTGAGGGAGGAAAATAAAGGAAGAAAGAAGAAGGAAATGGTGGCAGCATGGGGGAGTAATAAAGACTCAAGCTCTGATGAGAATGAATAAGTAGCAAATTTTTGCCTCATAGTTATTGAAAACGATTCCGTACACTCTTCTTTTAATGATTTATCTATTTCTTGTGAATTTTCATGTGATAAATTACTTGAGGCATTTGAGGAGTTACATAGTTAATAGCAAAAATTAAGAAAGGAATATAAAACTTTGAAAATGAAAATAGTTATTCATAGTGAGAACGATACTTCAAATGATGACTGTTTGAAAAAAGGAAATTCAAATTCTTACTAAGGAAAAAGATGGTCTTGCTAAGAAAAATACTTATTTGAAAAAAAAAAGGTAGAGGATGTAAATAACACCCTAATAAAATTTACAAAAGGCAAAGAAATCTTAGACAAGATTCTTGATTCTCAAAAAGGTTTTTATAATCAGGTCTAGGCTATGTAGGTACTCCTAAGTACAAGTTTATGAATGCTTTATTCTCACATGCACCATGTCTTTATTGTAGTTGTCACGATTATACTTCATTTGAATGTCCATATAAATGTAAAGCAACCAACAAGGGCTTGAATTGGATGTTAAAACCCATACTCAATATCCAATTACTTAGAATTGCATAATGTTTTTGGAAGATTATAAATCACTTTTAATTATACTTGGAATTTTAGCATAATTTTATTATAAAATCAATTTATACTTCCAAAATTATTATTTTTTATATGATTATTCAATTAATTTTCAAATGGAGATTTGTGTATCTAAGAATGCCATCATGTGGTATATGTCTCCAAATTTTCAAAAATCGGTATATTGGAGCAATCAGCAAATTTTATTTTATCAAAATTTATTGAATGTTGATCTACAAGGGAGACCTTGTGCTACAATATATTTTTTTTTTATCTCAATATATGTATATTTTCTCCTAAAAGTGAAATCTACAAGTTCAATATGGATACTTTCCAAAAAGTTGATCTCCACGAAATTATTTTGATTAAGGAAGAGAATTGTTTCTCAAAATTTTCATTTCAAACAAGTGCTCAATCATAGTTGCAAAATTGTTGATAAGTAAAAAGTTTCACATCTTGTTTCATATAACTTCATATGACATCTTTTATACATTTATACTTTGATTTTGAAATATTGATTATATTTTGATGATACCAAATTGGAAGAAATATGTAAAAGGTACTAAAATTATTTGTGAAAAATAATCGCTTTAAAAGCTATTTTACATAAATAATTGGCATTTATTAAATACTCACACCCCACACTTTATATGCTCACACATTTTTTATATATGCACTAATGTAGGGAGCTAAATTAAATTTAGTATCTTCATTTTGTCATCATAAAAAAGGAAGAAATTGTTGACCTAAGTTTTGATCAAATATATTTTAATGATGAAAAATGAGTAAGAAACAAAGTTTAATTTATGCTCATTATGAGACTAAAATTTGCGCAAGTTTGTATGAATGTATAAAATTAATTATAAGCTCAAAATACAATACAACTTCAAAAAAAATAAGTCTCAAAGGACTAGAGAGAGGTCTAAACGGTATACTTAAATTAAAGTTATTCGGTAAAATAGTCATATTTCCTTACTTATAAACCTAATAGATGATTACAAAATATGTATTGAAAGATAATTCAAATATTTATAAGTTTCATGTTTTGATAAAAATCCAATTCAAATTGAAAAATGGCTAAAATAAAGAAAATAGTTCAAACATTCAAAACTGACACTGTTTTGCAAATGGACATATCTTTCAACTCATAAATCTAATGAAAGTCTACCCTACCTTTCTAGAAAGTTAAAAAATCTATAATTTTCTCGTTTTGACCACGACCAAATTCTAAGCAAAAAGAGGTCAAAATAGTTACGGACTGTCAACAGTCGATGGTCAACTTTAACCACCGACAGTCAACAGTAAATAGCCAACAGACACAATGACCAACGATGGACACAAGGCTAACAACCGATGGTCATGTGACCAGAAATTGAATTTGATGATTCATTGCCATCTTTCAAGAATTGATTCCATAACTAGAGCTGTCATTGAACAATATAAATAGAGACATTTAGGAGAAGTTCAAATCATTTCATTAAGAAACAATCTTTCTACTTCTATCTCTTACTACTTTTATAGCCTTTTTTTACCATTTTCATATAAAAATTTAGAAGCTTTCTTGGCTCAAGATTTGAGTCCAAAATTATATCACTCTTGAGGGTTTGTTTCTAACTTGAGGAGTTGTCTCAAGTAAAAATAAACAAGTATCCGTAAAGCTAGCCGTTAGTGTAATCGTTTTATTGGTGATGATGGGATCTCAAGTGGTTTCTCTTTTGACTTGAGAGAGTGGATGCAGGAAATCAACGGATTTTTGGCTGAACCACTATAAATTTCGTTTGCAATCTCTCTTCTCTTTTCTCTGTTTAATTTATTGCATTATCTATTTGTTGCATATTTATTATTTGTATTATTCAATATTTGACAAAAGGACCAACAACTTTCATAGCTAATTTAAAAAAAAATTAAATAAGAAACACTTGTGCGTATTACAGGGGGCCTCAATTTTTTTAACGTGGTGTAATATAAGTTTAGAACATTGAAAGTTGGCAATCTTTTCACATTTCAACTGGCTTTATACATCTATTGCTACACATATAGAATTAGGAAAAAAAGATTGGAGTTATGAAAAAAACCACCCTAAAATACACCTAATTTTCACTTTTAGCTATGACGATTTTCATTTTTCCAATCAAGTGTCTTACTTTTACAGAGCGCAAATTGGGTAATACCAATCAAGGAACAAACTTTCATTTTATGGGGTGTTTTAAAAGGCTCAGAAAACGAAAACATTTCGAAAGTATAATTCAAACTGAGAAAAAGATAGAAACATAGAAAAGGTGGTTTATATAAATTTACAAACTACGACTAGATAATGGTTGTATGCACAGCAATCACATAAATTGGATTAATAAGTGTATGATGCATTTTGTAAACGTGCATTAAGCAACGATTAAAGAATTGTAAATGCAAAAAAAAAAAAAAAGAGTACGGGATTATATTAGACGAACTAATACATGAAAATAGTTTATGAAAAGCAGTTATGGAGCCTCGATAATTTCATAATAACGTCCATGGAGAAGCAGGGAAACTGTAGTTTAATGTTTCGACGAAAATACTACATTTATGAAATCTTGCACGTCGATTGTGTAGTTTGAAACATATTTTTCCCTTTTTGCCCCTATGGAGACGGAAGCTAGTCACTAATTTTGTCCGTTCACACACGACATTTAGATCCTTAATGCGCTTGTCTTTCGGTATGAACAAATTTACCGTTCCTGGTGCTGCAAGTTGGCTTTCGTGTGGATTGGACCTCAAATTTACAATTGTAAATTGATTTAATTATCCTTTCTTGTAAAGTTCAAATTCTAAAATGCAGTTAGGAGGTTATGTTTCTCAGGTGCACGATCCTCCCGCTCTTTGGTGCAGAATATGCTCAAGTTTTAATTTGGTTTTGGAGTTTGCTAAATTTTTAAATGTGATTTTCGAATCGGTGGAAATTGATTCCATGACTCTTGCCAAATCGTGTACGGATATGCAGCCGGTGATCCCGAAGAAATGCATGTTTTGGCAATGTATAGGCTTTAGACCATGGCCTAATCGTAACCCAAAAGAAAGCATTATTTTGTAACCGAAACCTGAACCGACCCAATCCAAATCATGTGAATGGAATTCGTTCAG
>MKEJ01096375.1:0-10238 GCA_001753735.1 Embelia ribes | reverse complement strand
TCGTTATTTTAACAACCATGGTTGTGAATGAATTACCTTGAGTATTACCTTGAGTATAGGTAGACAGAGAGTGGTTGGTGATGGACTGATAAAAACCTGTGGAGTGTAAAACATTAGACAATTTGGCATAAATTTACGAGATGCTTGTTTGAGGTTGTAAAGTGAGGGTTGAGATTTGTAGACTCGGTACTGCCTTTGTCGCCCGTATCCTGAGGGAAGGCTCATGTACGCTTCCTCATCGAAATCGCCATGAAGGAAAGCATTATTAACATCCAGCTATTGAAATTTCCAATTACACGATGAATGCCATAACACAATGAACAATCACCAGCTTAGCTAGATGCGCAAAAGTTTCGTATATTTCAATTCCTCAATTTGTGTGTATCCTTCAGCCACTGAACGTGCTTTACAGTGTTCTATAATGCCATATGAGATTAATATTTGTATAGATAAAAAATTAAATTGAAAAGACAGTATGTATAAGACATTCTGTTAAACAAAAGATGGTGAGATATGTATAGAACCAATATATCCTACAGGATGGGCATCCTCGAAAGAGACATGTGCTTTGAAAACAAGAAAAAAAATGAGATGTCGGAAGCCATCTGACCTGATGCCCTGCTATTTATAATCAAGGTGGAGCAAGTTGTTTTTGTGTTACCAAAAAAATAACCAGATGGTGATGTAGTCCACTCATTAAACGTTTTATATTTTGTAGAATTGAGAATTTTTGGTTGTGAACTTAATGCGTGTACAAGTACCGCTATGACCGGGTATGCTACAGTCATGGCCTAATATAGAAGGGTCCATCCGTGCGGAGGTTTCTGCTCGAGTAGCATAGTTCATGGTGGGGGTGAATAGACCTAGACTGGAGGGCGGGTTGGCCCTTGAATGGAGTAGCTCTCGGCCGTCCTGATATGTGGCCAAAATTGGTATGAGCTTCACTAAAATCATGGGCCTCATTAAAAATGGATCATTGTTGATGTTGGGTTAGTGCCACTGCATGGACCAAGTGAGATAGAGGGTGATAATTGTGATGAGATCCATCTAAAATAAGTTTTGGAACTTGTTTAGTGAAAGTTGTTGCGTTGGTAGCAGAGACCGTGGTTGGGCGTGATTGTTGATGTTTCAGAGGCTGCGCCTTTGCTGGATTTTTTCCCAACCACCATTCAGGATAACCGTGGATTTGGAAACATTCGTTCCTAGCGTGACCGGCGCGGTTGCATTGCAGGCACTTGATATTAGGATATTTCAGAATGATTTGATCTCGGGGTTGCGAAGTTGGGGGATTCCATACTACCGTTGAGGAGTACTCCATAGCGGCATTAGAATGGATATCTCATTGGTCTTATTCTTCCTTGAGCGAGTGGTATGTGCGGCCAAGCAATGAGAATGGGTCCATGGCATACAATTTGACTTTAGAGTTGAGCATATGAGTCGTTTAAACCCATTAATAGCTCAAACACTCGTTCCTATTATTTTTCCATGTCGAGATCATGGACCGTACAAATTGTGTGAATAGCGTCTAGGTCGTCCCATGAGCTTTTCATAAGGTTGTAGCAATTGCTAATCAATTTCCCTTCTTCTTGTTGGTGGTGACTAAACGTCGAAGTCGAAACTTTTGAGCTTTGTTACCATTCTTGTATGCTCCGTCCATAGGTCATATGTGGTCTCACAAGATTGTAAATTGATGGCTATGTACTTGTCGATGCTACTGGTAAACCAATAAAGGATTACGACGATGCACCGAGGCCAGAAGCTTTAAATGTCTCTGTCATTCAGTAAGGGAATAGGCCCGTCAACAAAATCAAATTTGTTTCTTTCCGCTAGAACATGGTAAATAGGTTGTATCCATGTTGAATTATTATATCCAGTAAGCGGTATATCAACAAGCAACAAACGTGGGTGGTCTGCGGAATGAATGAAATACGATGATGAAATTATTATTATTAGGCATTGTATTTTTTAGGTTGGTATTTCCAGTTGTGACAGTGGCTCTATAGTTCCGGTGGAGGTTGTGAGTGATGTTGAATTGGCCATAGTTGCTCACGGTGGCGTTTGGTGATTTTGGTTTGGGAAGAAGAAAAAGTCAGGTCCTGAGATCTTGGGGCTCTAATATGTAAGCTTATATTAGTTGATGTACTTCCTTTGTAATTGTGTATTAACTTCTAGTACCTCCTATGTCATTTAATAACCCATTTATACTTGTACTGAAAATATTGTCATGAATCAATATAATTTTATTTTTGCTTATTATTCTTAACATGGTACTAGAGCTTCTAATTCTAGATCTTGTGTCTTGAACTCTGAAATTAATTTCTAAGTACTATTCGCCGCCTCCGCAGCCGCAACTGCCCCCCACACTAAGCAGGCTATTGCCACTCTTTCTCTTTTATTCTTGATGTTTGTCGTCAATATTCTGCCAGCCACTTACTATAGTGCTGCCTCCGAGTTTTTCTAGTCGCTACTTGTCGTTGATCCTTCTTTCTGGCTATGACTCTCTCTCTCTCATCATGTGAACAGATCTTTTTGGAATTTGATTTTTAGAATTTGATTATGTTTATTAATTGAGTCTTAAGATTTGTAGGGTTTTATAGATAATTGAAGTCTGAATTGGATCTTGTAGTTGGATATGTTTGAGTTTTAAAGTTTCTGGGTAGTTATTGAAAACTGAAGTCTAGATTGGGATTTTGGAGTCGGGCATTTTTTAGTCTTTAGATTTTTGGGTATTTGTTGAAAATTGAAGTTTCGAATTATTGTTATAGCTATTAGTTTGAGTGATTAAAGTTAAATCTATTTCTTTTACTGATCTATGTTCAGTGCTACTTGAGATTCTGAATTTGGGTAATTTGATAGATTGTGATACAAACTTTGATTGGTTATTTTTCTGATTGATTGGTTACTTGTGGCTGCTCGAAAAGTTGTGGATATCCCTTCCTTTTCTACTATGACTACTTCTTTAGTTGTTTCCACTTTTACTAGTATATCTTCTTGTACTTTACTCTCTTCTAATTCTTGAATTATATACTGCTGCTTCACAGTACATGTCTTATTTTTCCCTTACTACTATGGTTTTTTATATCTTGTAGACTGGTATACGAGGTTTGTGAATGTTGCTACAGGAACCTCTATTCCTATTCAAGCCATTAGCTCAGTTACTTTAACCCTTCTTTAGCTCTTAATAATGTTATTTATATGTATGATTTCATATTTAACCTCTTTTCAGTTAGATTTCTAAAAAGTTTAATCTCACTTTCTTGTATTTTTCAGGATGCTACTACGTGGATGCCGATTGGAGTGAGTAAGAGACACAACTTTTACTATTTTCGACCTACTATTGTTGCCATAGCCCTTCAAGCTTTACCTACCTACGAGTTTTGACATCAACATTTAGGTCATCATTCAAAAATTAGTGTTCCCAAATTTAGTTCTTGTTATAATAATTCTCCTCTCTATGATGCTTGTAATGTGGGACACATTCTAGGCTAGGTTCTCAAACATTAACATAGCATATTTTATTTTCAATCGTATTTATGTTGATATTTAGGGTGGTTATTGTTTTCCTTCTTCGAATAGATCTAATTATTTTCTCACCATTATTGATGAATATTCATGTTTAATATGAGTTTATCTTATGCAATATAAATCTAAAACTCTTTTTTTCCTCAAAAGTTTTTTTTGCCATGGTACATAATAAACACGACATTTGGGTTCGACACGTACATACAGATAATGGGCACAAATTTAACAAAAACTCTAAAACTCTAAAATTATTTAATAATCATGGTGTTATTCATGAAAATACGTATAACGATACCCCACAAAAGAATGGTATTGCGGAGCGTAAATATGAACACATTCTTAATATTGCTCGTTGTTTACGTTTACATGCCAACTTACCACTTCTATTTTGGGGTTCTCAGGTTTCGAAAGGTCGAAACTCTCTATTACCCTTTGTTTTTAAACTAAACCCACTTATGACCATCTTCGAGTGTTTGGATATCTTTGTTATGCCCAATCACTCAAGGCCAGTCAAGACAAATTTCATATTAGGTCCACCAAATGTATTTTTCTTGGATATCCCATCACACATAAAGCGTACTGTGCTTAAGATATAGAAAATAAAAATTCTTAATTTTGCGTGATGTAACCTTTCATGAGAATATTTTTCTTTATCACAGACATCCAGACAACACCGATCCTACTTGTCTAAACCCTCGTAATGCTAATTTGGTTCCTAACCTAGTAACCTGAAGGGTACGCAACGGAAAAATTTATCTAATAATTATGAATATATTTGTTAGTAGGATGTATGTATACAATAAAAACATTTGATCATGTTCTACTCTAATGAATATAACTCATACCTATGAGATTTGAATATATAAATATTAAACTACCTTTTCCCCAAGCAAGAACCGGCTGCAGAATAATTGTTATTACAGCTTCAGATCCTTTGATGTATTCCTATTAAACATCTTACTCCAATGGAGAGTGAGCTCTCTACGGCTATGACTTCTTGGGTTTCTCCCTCCTCTAAAAAAGTATAGAGAATTATTTCAATTTATTTGGCTAATGCAGCATGTTTATATATGCTACACCAGAGACCTGATAGCAAAATATAGGAAAAACTATTCTTTACAGATAAGGATTACTTCTCTCAACTGAAATAAGCCTTTTCTATATAAATCATAATTAGTATCACTAAATAATTATGATTGAATTCTCTTCCTATATCCCAATTAATTATTTGGGGCTTCATGTTATTTCTTTTTATTAATCTCCCAACGTTAAGATTATAGAAACATGCTCATTAAATTAAATTATTGATTAAGTTAATTAATACGTATATTAAATTTTTTAAGATCCTCCGCTTCACTTATTTGATATATCGGATTACAAATATCCAATTGCGGGGTTTAATACAATCAAAACTTATAAGCTTCTTTAAAGACATATCATCAATCCTTACACCGGGATGTGGATTCCTTCAATAACAAATATATGCCTTGTAAA
Source organism: Embelia ribes (assembly GCA_001753735.1). NCBI lineage: Eukaryota > Viridiplantae > Streptophyta > Magnoliopsida > Ericales > Primulaceae > Embelia > Embelia ribes. The sequence goes on along the minus strand of MKEJ01096375.1, from coordinate 5,222 downwards.
TAATGTAATCGCCCAACTAACTGAGTTTATGACTTATAAAAAAATCTCACTTTTTTTCTAAATCAAAACGACATACAAAATCCTTACGTGTCTAAATAAAAATATTAAGATTAAGAATATAAATATATCCATAACCACGAGAAACTAATTGTGTTATTTAAATAGTACAAAAACAACAACCTCGACCCGATCCTGTTTAATACACACAAAAGTATACTGGTATAGGGAGTTAAAAGTATGCCGTTCCCTGTAGTCAAGTTAAACTCACTAAAACCATGTATTACAATTCTACACATGGTGTGTCCATTTCCATCTAAAGTTGTAAACATAAAACTTATATTTTGTAAAACAACGATGATCTAATCTTTTGTCTGTAAGCCGTACTCTACACGCTAAATCATCTAGTATACAGAATATAAAATACATACATGTTCATTAAGAAATAACGCTTAGTAAATATTGCTCATAAGATTCTCGTTAAAATGAATTAACATGGCCTTAGCATAACCCCAACACCAACGGTTTCTAGTTTTGTAGGTTGCATGTATTATTTATCAAAAAAGCAGTAAGATGCTTGCTTGAATAAAATTCAAAAAAATATAAGCTCCAACTGTTTCGATAAAATTATTTTTGACAAAATATATTTGTTGTTATATAGACACACACACACTAAGGAGCCAATTAAGCTACATCTTCTTCGACAAAATTATTTTTCACTCAAAACATTCTTCGCTATAATGGTAAATACCCTCACAGTCAGCCCCACCCAAATAAGGAAAACACAAATAAAGAGAAAGCAATTTAAATTCTACAAACATCTCTACTATCATGAAATGTTTTTAGGATAGTTTGTATCATCACCCCATCAAAATTTAAAGTTTTGCTTTCATTATGTCAAATTTATAGTATTTACACCGAAAGGGGAAAAAAAAGAAAAGCCTTATTTGGAAAACGTCCTTTTTGTTGTATACCTGAGTAAGAAGGTAGCCCCAGAAGAAGGAAGACTGTATTAATCCAACAGTCGCAGGATTCCAGTTATATTCTTGGGACATCGGGAGTATGGCAATACTCATGTTTACCTGCCATCCCCACCACACAAAATCTGTCAAAACTACGTATCCTTATTCTAGTCTTCTAGAAACATGCGCCACAAAAGATAATCAGTTTGCATGTCAATATGGTAATCAAACATAATTGCTGGAGAGATGGAGATGAAGGGTACTGAATCAAAGTTGTACATATATATTATAATTTGCAGCAGAAGGTCCAGTTGTATACCTAGTGCAAGAAAAACTAGCTGTTTTGAAATGATTTTGTCAAGGACACGTCAAAGAGATCTCCAAAAAACGTATGCATTACTTGATAAGAAGACAGTGGTTTCTTCACAAGAAGTAGAGAAGGTTTTCCATTTCCCAGATGGGCAAAACATATGGCCCAAATAACTTGTATCAGAACTAATTGCAAAAGTATAACTTTTCTTAATAAAGAAAGACTTGCTCCTAAATCGGCTATATATTGTGACCGACATGGCGACGTGACTCATACAAAGACTTCTATGCAAAAACATAACTAGCCCCTCTTGCTGATGAGCAACGTTACAAAATGATACCATCATTCTACAAATATGCGGACTCTATTCACACAAGTGGAAAATGAGATTATAAGTTCCACTTTACTCATTGCACGATTACTGAGGATTGTTTAACTTGGTTAGCCTGACCCGTCAAAAACGAACAGATTGGTAAATAGATTGCATCTTTCCTACTTGAAACAGTATTAGTTTGTTGTCTCTAAAAATTATCAATGTCAATTTTCTATACCGTATACTATTTAAGTAATTCCCTCTGTCCATATAATTTAGTCCATCTTTCCTTTTCGGCATGTCAAAAAATATATTGAAGTCGTGCCAAATTTTCACAGGACACAATTGATCCTATTAATTTTGTACTAATTGAATAATTTCAAAATTAAATGTGGACAATATTTTTAATACATCCCAAGAAAAGGAAAAAAAATATCAATTATTTATGAACGGAGGTATTAATAAATTTGAAGATTGTACAACAAAAACATTCATGTCAACTGATTTGAATTTATTTATTTATTTTTTTTTTTTTTTTTTTTTTTATGGAATAAAAAAATGGTGGTTATTTTTCCGCTGGATGTTGTATAATCTTTGACTTGGAATCTTATTTGGTAAATGAAATTAGTAAAAATGAGTTGAAAATTCTATTCTATTACAGACGAAGTAAGTAAAACAAAAGAGGAGGATAATGAATGCGTATATATATATACTCTATCCATGTTGCAGAGCAGAAACGCCGAGAAGCAGAGGATCACAATCACCCAACGCTTTGGGAACTCCTCCAACCAAGAAGGAACATCATCTCCCACGTGATCGCCATCATCTCCCCTCCTCCCTAAAACGACGTCGTCCCCTAAGGCGTCCTTAAACTTCACCTCGGCGAAAACTCTGCCAACTCCTCTTCTCCTCCAACACTCAGCCTGCTTCAAGCTTTGAGAATCAGATCCCCGAGAGAGACAATGATGCCGAATTCGGATGAGAGGAGGATACAAGTGTGATGATTTAGAAAAGCAGAGAACCCTGTGGGAACTAGAAACCTGTTTGGTAAAATAATCAAATGGGGGAAGAGATAGGAGAAGGGATGTGGTTTTCATGATGATTGAGTGTGATTATGGGAGTCGCTTCATGAGTTGTTGAACACCATAATCTCTCTCAATCTGTTTCTCTCCCTCTAAACTCCTCTTTTGTGTGTGTGTGTGTGTGTGTGTGTGTGTGTGTGTGTTCTATGCGAAAGCGCCAAATGGGATATTTATGTTCAGGCTCTGGTTATGCTTTTGACGCGTGTCTTCTCTTTGGATAAATAACAATACTTGATTTTCGCACTCATGCTGTATTGACTATTTTTAGTTTTGAGTTTTAGTTATACTTTTAAACACTATATATATATTTTTAGTTTTGAGTTTTGGTTATACTTTCAAAATAAATAAAAATAGCAAAGATATATAAAACTGAAATACACAAATTTAGCTTCATGTGTAACCCGAGGCTGATTCACTGGGTAAAACAGCAGTGCAATTAGTTTATTACAGGGAGCATCACAAATTTTCACTCACAACTAAGTTGAGCCGAGCACTATTCTATTCAAATTCGGCTCATTTATTTAGAGCGTCTTGATTCATTTATTTAACGAGTGTTATATTTTTTTTTCCAGACTTGGCTTCAATGAGATTAGGCCGAGTTCGAATCTGTTCATAAATATTTTTATTATAAAATATTTAAACAAATATTATTAACTTGAATATCTTATAGAATTCTGATAAGTACGTATTTGTAGATACTATAAAACCAGGGGACCATTGTTGTAATTAAAGCGAACTATCCACCGTGTGCTCCAATTAACAGGAAATTCAAAGACTAATGAGGTAATATACTCTGACAGTTATACAGACAATGTGTAATATAAATCCTAACATTTGTCAGCTGAAAAGACAAGTTGAATATTTTTCTCTATCTACATTTAATACCTAAATCCTCAATTAATACCTTAATTATCTAACATTTACACTCTTCACCCTTTTTTACTTAAGCGTCGGAGTTGTCCACACTTTCAAGTACTGAAGGAGGGCTTCGGGAGGTACCTTCGGATTGCACGGAGCATGTTCAGACGAGAACCTTCAGACAGAGGATAAAAATTAGAGAAGAATGAGGAGATTGGAAAGACTGAAGTTCGAGATACGATATTCAAGTTCTCGGAATTGAACCATCCACCTTCAGGAGTTTATATTTGATCCACCAACCAAAATTACACTCTTCAACTGGTGCCATTTGTTGGAACTTATTGTAGAAGAAGATTATAAGTTCCCGAATCCCTTTTCAAAATAGTTGTGACAAGATGTCAAAATCCTCTGATGAACGAAACTTTGTCCCGCTTCAGACAACCGCCTCGAATGGATCTATTTTCAAAACTCAAACCTCTCCGGTGGTAGGACAAACCTCTCTGGTGGTACGACAAACCTCATCCCGTTTTCTTACTTGGCCCTCTAACACGACACCTTTTGAACTTTCTACCTAAAATAATCTTTCCAACCTCATCTTGCCTAAATTTCAAGCCAAACTTATTCAGTAGATGATGAGTATTCTAAGTTCCTCTAATAACCCTCCACAACCATTAGACTTGCAAATCCTAAATACCACCATTGTTCAAGAACAAATCTAATCAACCCTTACTTTTTCTGGTTTAACTTTCAGAAAAGGGAATAGTTCACTCTTTACCATACTCGAACATCAACCTGTAGACATTGATCACCATATCTAAAATGAAGACAGAGTCCCTCCGGGACTGACATTAGCCAAATAAAATCTAAATAACTCCGAGCTCAGATCTCGTGATCCAATACGACACTTTACTACCCTCCCTCATACTGCTGAAGTAAGAAGAGAGGCATAACAAGAAAATTTTGTCCTCATTGGAAGGCAGAGATCCCCCTCACACAAAAAAAATGGTGTGCAAAGGCAAAGGAATAATGAAACCAGGGAGTTGGGACCCAGAGCCACTAGCTTCACAAACTTAGCCAGTTCATCTAGATATACCAGCTTTATTCCCTTGAAAGATAAAAAAGGAAGGATATTGTAGTGATGTGGATGAAGAGTATTTTCTCGAGCATGTTCCCGGCATGCCTCTTAAAAATGATCCGATCCTATATTTCTCGACCTGAAGTAGTTTCCTAAAGAAGAACCAAATGCAATTCGTACCCAATTATGCAAAGGTATAAGGTTTGGCTATTCTTACAGGGATGCAAGGCCAACTGGATCTCGGGCCCGCATGTTACCTGGTCCATGTCAAGGGGACGCCAGTTACCATTTTCAAACCTTTTATAGAATGAAGGAGTTTAATACCAAACTATTCCCATATCCCCGAACTGCCATCGATGAACAAGTAGAACGTATCATTAAAAGAATGACTCGATCCCCTTTAAGTCCAGATATTTTATACTAACCAACACCCAGAAACTACAACCCCTTTATCCTACCTATGTGTGATAGAATTGCATATCCCAGCATACACTTGATACATGATAGACAGAAGATGTTTTGATGGAACAATGATGAAAACTTTATGTGCAAGATATTTCTATCACACCCCGAATTCCCATAAACCCGGGAACGTGAGATTTTTAGAAAAGAGTAATTATAATTC
>MKEJ01096373.1:0-12464 GCA_001753735.1 Embelia ribes | reverse complement strand
CTATTGATCTCCTACGTCCACTCTTCAAAGCATGCCTTGAGTTCCCTTAATACTTGAAGGACGAGTCTTTATAATCTACTAGCTTCTTGGGTGCTAGATATTTCCTTTTATCGGTCTTGAAACACCCTTCAAGTACAAAAGAAGAAGTAAAACCCTCATACAATAATCTCTAATATAATGTTGAAATTTGTAATTCACAATCTATCTCTCAAAGATAATAAATGAGAAAATTTAATACAACTTTGAGAGAATAATAAAGTATATGAAGATTAGAAATTGATTGGCTTTTGAATGCTCTGTAATGTTCTTGAATGATTAGCTAGAAAGATGATATCATTGAGTGCAGTAATCTACCTTTTTGGAGAGTATTTATATCCCTTTTAGAGCCTCTCTAAAAATTATAGCCGTTGAAGGGCATAGAGGTAATTTTACTACCTTAAAAAAACTAACCATTATTATTTAACAGCTCAGATTTAGTGGACTGAATTTTAATTCAATCGATTGAATTTTAAATTCAGTGGATTGAATTATGCTTAGTGACTTGAAATGAACCTGGACAACAGTGACTTGATTATGTTCAAATCTTGCAAAATTCAATAGACTAAATTTATATTCCATCGATTGAATTGTAAGTTCAATGGACTAAATTTTACTCAGTGACTTGAAATGTCTTGAGCCCACACTGTTTTGATTCTATTAAAAATTTTCCAAATTCAATGGACTGAATTTAAACTGATTTTAAATTCAGTAGAGTGAATTGTAAATTCAATAAACTAATTATGCTCAGTAATTTGAAATGATCTTGAGTTCTCGTTGACTTGCCTCCATACAAATCTTCTCAAATTAAGTAGATTGAATTTAAATTCAATCGATTGGATTATCTTCCAATTGACTAAGCTTTACTCAATGATCATGCCCTTTGCTTTATGTTAAGTCTTTAAATGCATACTTGTTTGAACTCTACACAACAACTTGATCAATCATTAGTAGCCTCATGAGCTTAAATTAAACTTAATTATCATTTATCTGCCTCATCAAAATACATAAATTAATTTTCAATTCAAGAGTGTGCATACTGATATACTACAGTTGGCATACAACCCCATTTAGTGCATATTTCATTCTCAACACTTGTCATATCAAATACTATGCACCAAATTGAAAATGCAATCAACGTATCAAATGTAATCAACAATAAGAGTCATCGCACCTCATAATCATAATATAAGAAAATACAACATAAATGAATATGCATAATTATGATAATAAAAAGGGTAGTCACAAAGGCTACTATATATAAAACGTGAAAGGTTACCAATAGTCAATCACCATCAATCCTAGCACATTGAAAAATGAATAAATCAAAGAAAGAAAAGAAAAGTAAACACAAATGTCCACAGACTCAACTGACAGTTCTACAAAACACTCTTTATTTTTTTAAACAATTCAATCGATTGAACTGTACAATGACTGAAAACTAAAGAAAGATAAAGACTACACCTAAGACACTATCTATGACTCACAATTATACCAAAATATTATTAAAAATGTAGTATAAAGCTCAATTCCAACAAAAAAATTGGAACTACATTCGAAAAATTTTCTCGAATTTTTTAATAAATATTTGTATAAACTATATTTTTCATAAATATTGGTATACACTATACATACATATACAACACTAATACTCCCCCAAACTTAAACCGAACCTAGTTCCTATGTTCATATCTAATAAAGGGAATGCAACTCGATCTAAAAATAATAAAAGAAAAATAAAAATAAAAATAATAAAAAAAGGAAAAAGAAAAAGAAAAAATCTATGTACAAGAACGCCCTCCAAAAAAATATCAACCATACCTAGATGAGTTCCAAAAATCTACTAGTCTCATGATTATCCAATTGTGCCCTCTAGCTTGTATCTTACATCCCTCACCACTCTGCCTAAAATTTCTCCATACTCCCCCCAACTTTATTGTAAGCATATGCGTATTCTCTTTTATATTCACTTTATTTCGCCTACTATTTCCATCAACTATCCATGCATCTAAGTCTCCATCATTCGTAATCACAATCTCTCCAAATAATATGCTCTTTAACAAAGTCTTCTCACGCACTCTAATAAGCTTTTCATTTGCTTCATGCACCAACTTATCAACGAAATCTAAACTACCAATCTCAAGATTATCTGAATTAACATTCTATTTATCCAGTGTTACTCTAGAAATCTGTTAAGAATAAGACACGGAGGGATTCTCCTAATGAGATTCACTACCATCCCTAATCATAGTAGAAAAATCAAAAGAAGAATAAATAATTACATCCTGAGAGATATCAGATGGCAAATCAAAATCCAAAATTTTAGAGATGGGGCATATGAGTGGAATAGGGCTAGTCAGGTTCAAAATATCATTGTTTAGCCTATTGCTACCTTAAGTATTTCATACAACTTAGCTATGGTATTTGCAATTTCATCATCTGGAGACAAATTTAAGTGTTGCTAACAATAGAATTGTAATACCCCAGAAAATTTCAAGTAAATTTTTTGCATTTTAATAATATTAACGTGATAGTGGCGTGGTAGGTGCGGAGTTTATGGGGATGCGTGGAGGTGTGGTTGGTTATGAATATGCACCGTAGTTGCATCGTTGTTTTATACCTTGACCTTGGTTGCCGCTATGACATGAGGTTCGACTTGCCCGATTTGGTCGCGGGGGTCAAGGGGGAGTCGCCCCTCACTGGGTGCAGGGCAACACCCCGTTAGAAAATTTTCGTTGGTTGGTTATCGATTGAAATTCTATTCTGGCCAGTGTGTTGTACACTGAGAGTGGTGTACCAGTACACATACCTCTTCATCAGATTGAAGCTCACTGGAAGCCGTCACACCAAAGGGTATACCGTTACCCAGAGGTGTACCGGTATACCAAAAGGGTTTACCGGTATACCAAAAGGGTGTACCATTTTATGCTTTTGTATAGTGCATGCAAATTTTAAGGACGAAATTTTCCAATGTGGGGAGCATGCAATGTCCCAGAAATTTTGAATAAATTTTTTGTCTTGATATTATTTATTTCGTATTGAGATGTTGCATTAGTGTAAAATGTGACATGATGTTGTGGCGTTGTTGATTGGTTTGAGTGTGTTATTGTGAAGGAAGTATTGATGTTGTTGAGTTGTCGTATGATACCTTCGTGGAAGTGTAGTTCTTTATAATAATCTTAGTATATGTGCTTCCAGGTGTTAGTGTAGAATAGCATTTGAGGTTGAAGGGTGAAGTTTGGAGTTGAAATAGTAGATTTAGGCTACCGTTCGAATGGTACCTATCTGCCGTTCAAATGACTGTGTCGTTTGAACGGTACAGATATGCCGTTTAGCTTCTGCCAGTGAGTGCGTGAGATGTGTTTTTATTTTTACATAATAAGGAAAGAGAATGAGAAAAGGAGGGAGAAACTTTAGAGCTTTGGAGGTTGATTTCATCTAATTACCGAAGTTGAATTCGATTTCTAAGTGCATGTTCTTCATCCTCGGAGTATAAGGAACGTTTTGAGGTAAGTCTCGATCTTTGTCTCGTTCGTTCTTCATACTTTGATTTTCATGCCTAGTTCGTACGTGAAATTAAAGTTATTATTCTTGTTCCTCGTGATGCGTAGATCATTTTTGTATATAGGTTTGAGTTGATCCGTGTTTGTTTGCTAGATCAAACATTGAGGTGAAGAAGAGGGAATTTGGGACTTTTTGACATAGAGCTTTCGGATGAATTCTGAAGGGTCTATAGGTATGAGTAGACTACAAAATAGCAATATAAGAGTGAGTTTATGTGTGTACCCTTACGAATAATTTATGTATTAATTTCTATGCTTTAAATTATGAGTTGTATAATAATTTATTGCCATAGAAATTAATTGTATTGAAGAAGCATGTGTAAGAGTTGAGAATGAATTTACATTCATTATGTATCATTCATTCATGGGTTGGCATTACGCTTTTTTTTTTTTATTTATGATATGGAAAAAGTGTTATTTTGATAAAAATGAGAATTTGATGGAAATTGAATTAAATGAGAAATTGAAAATGCATCGGTACAATGAAGCTCAAATGTTGTTAAATAAAACATGTTGATTAGAAGTTGAAGAATGATAAAGTATTGAGAATTTGAAATGAGATTTTCAAAGTAAAAGTGTTGAAATGTTGAATGTGTTGACAAGTAAAAGTGTTGAAAGCGTTGAATGTGTTGACGAGTTTTAGTGTTGAAAATGTGTTGGAGCGACGAAACTTAAGTATTGTTGTTGATTTAAAATTGAAGATTTTAAAAATATTTGTTAAGAAAAATATGTTGAGTTGCATTCATTGGAAAATTGAGTCATTTTCTATTTATTTTTGGGAAAAATATTGTCTTTTAAGTGTTGAAAGTAAAGAGAAGACGGCGCCTTAGCATGAAAGTCGGAAAACCTGATTAGGGATTTATTTTATTATAATTGCGTCCTGCGAGGAGGGCGGATTATAGGCGTGTTGAGACACTAATTCCCACCTTTGTGTGTCACGTTGTGTTGGCACTAGTGTTGGTGTCGGATGGTGTCGAGTTTGCATTACATAGACATTGCATTGCATACATTTTTATATTTTGTATTTTGCTCATATTGGCACTGAATAGCATCACGTTTATCGTGTTATTTAGTAGGCTAAGTCGTATATTTTTCTTTCCTATTTTGTATCATAATTGATTGTAGGTGCAGAAGCGGGTGACTAATCTCATTGAGGTTGCTTTGGTGATTTATGCATTTATTTTTACAACTATCGATATTGTTGCTATCTTGAGTTGTAGCCTCATTATTCATGATGTATTACTTTGAGGCATAATGTATAATGTTGTACACTTATATTTTTATATTACTTTTTCTGTATTGTTACCTTAAGTGACTAGTGTTATATTAGCCTAGAACATGTGTAATATGTACTATTATGGTGTTGTCAAGCAAGCGACTTATTGTATTCGGTGAACTATGGCTTTACTTTTGTATTGATACATAATTTTATGCAGGTTGTACATATACTTTATTTGCACACTCTGTTTTAATATGTTGTAGAATGAGTTGGACAGTTGACGAAGTAGAATTGTTTTCTTTTTTTTATTTTTTTCTTTAAAAATCTATATATTTTTCGTTTTTTTTAAAAAAAGGAAAAACAGCTAGTGTCCTCCGGGTTTTACTGGATTTATGGCGCGACAATATATTAAAACTGAAGAATGAGTTTTAGTTAAGGATATTTTGAAAATTTATGAATTGGATATGATTTAATCTGACTTTCAACTCATCCCAAAAGCTCGCGGGAAAAAGTTCAAGGAATATATAGAATTCATAAAATGATGTAATTTTAGAAACATCAGGAATAAACGTGGAATTTTAGAAATCATATGGGGTAAAGTGTAATTTATCCGCACACCCTTTAGGGCATTGCCACCAATTTCTCTAAACATATCTTCATTAACTCCCAAAATTTTGATCTCTATCCTATTATAGATATTTTATCCATAAGAGTATGTATCCTAAAAACTTGTTATTCCTTTTTATTGTTGTTGGATAGTGAACACTAACACTTTTGAATAAGAAAGTCCATGTAGAAACTCTCATATTTTTTAGTGGGCCAAAGACCCTGATAAAAAGATTTTTTGATACTCAATTCCTAATTTAGAAATAATAGACTGATTTTGAGGCACCGATAGAAATGCCCTTACCCCCCATCTCTGTCTCTCTCTCTCTATCTCGGCTAACGGACACACACACACACACACACACACACAAATACTCTCAATCTCTGTTGAAAGTTTGCCACGTAGACACTGCCGAGTCGTCCGAGGGTTTAAGTAGGGTGTAGGAGCGTGGGTTTAAGCCTCCCCATTCCCTATAAATTCAAATCCATCCTCCAACTTTTGCATCAAACAAAATCAACAGTTTTCCTCATCCCCTACTTTCTCTCTCTCTCTCTCTACATATATATATGTAAACATATATAACCTAAAATTTCAATTCAGTTCAATTCAATACTCTCTCTCTCTCTCTCTCTATTTGTACACACACACACATACACACATAGATTGAGAGAGAAAGCAGATGGGGAGAAACAACAGAGCTCGGAGGCCATCAGTGGCGGGGAAGATGTCTCCAGAGCCGAAAACGTTATCGATCAACGGACCCGATCCGTGCTCTGTTCCTTGTTCAAGCCAGGGTACTGCAGCTGCTGCAGGATCATATATGTATTTCAATGAAGAAACATTCTCGGATTTAACTAAGGAATTCGATTGTCCTTTCGGAATTGACGGCGACGCCATATACCTTAGATCGCCTCTTCCCTGGGAGGATTACGGCGACGACGGCGCTTTCTTTTCGGATATTTTTAAAATGCTTGGTAAATAATTGACCACTCTCTCTCTCTCTCTCTGTTATATCTTCTCATTATCATAAAAGTTGTTCGTGCTGCTGCTTTCACTCTATTTGCTACATGTATCTGCATTAATGTTTTTGACACGTTTCAGCATCGATATAGCAATCAGAGTCCGCTAGGAAAGAATTTATGTTACAATGTATCTGCATTAATGGTTTTGACACGTTTATGACATACTATTCGTAATATCACAGCATAATAATGTTTATATGCAAATACGTTTTTGTAAATTACATAGTATATTTTCTTGGTATACCTTTCTAATTTTCAGGTAGGTTCGTATTATTTATTCAATTATTCGTAGTATCTTTGACTCCTGGTTTACCTAAATCTTAGAGGTTTGTATTTCATGTTTCCATTTATGTATCATATCCATCTCTATTTTTAAAACTGGCAACTATGGTTGGTTTAATGTGTATTCTTTTTAGAGAATCTTCTGGCTGTGATTGAATATATTGGCTCCGAAACAAACTGTATTTCTTTTGCGATGAGTTGTGATTTAGTAACAAGCTCCGAATATTCTATTGTTTTGGAGAACCATATCAACGAAGAAGATGCTATCATAGCCCTTGGCCTATGTCGCATCCCCTGGACTCATGTGAGGATACTTTTCATTCCAGTAAGGTGAAGTATTAGGAGAAGTCGATAATATAAGGTTTGTTTGATTTCATTTTTTAAGCAAATATGCCAACTTATTTTTTACAAAGACAAAAGTTGGATGCATCCAGCTTAAAACTTTTAACTTGCCAAATCATCTAATTAGCTCAGTTTAAAAGCTAAGCAACTAAATATTGCCCGACTTTTTATCAAAAAAAAAAACTGAAAAGTTGGGAGTTTATAAGCTACAAGCCTGCAACCAAACAAGCCAAAAGTCTAACTCAGTTTAGATGGGGAGCTATATTTTTTCAGATGATAATGAAGAGTTCAACAACCATGAAGTGAAGTGCCAAAGTTCTGAAATCAGCAACTCTTACAAAGAGACTACTGTCAACAATGATGAGCACTCTAGGACAGATGCAAGCGTTTATCCCCAAAACATTTCTAACTCAGTTGAGATGACTGCAATGAAGTGACTTCTCAATCAGGTTTTCCCTTGCCAATATGTCTTGGTTTCACGCCTATGTTTTCTATGAGTTTGGCTAGCCAATTATCACGCAGACTGACATGTAGGTAGTGCTAAATCTAGTTTAACATTTTCTAGAAGTAGATTGTAATAATTATTTGTTGAAATGGAATTTCTTTTTATCTAGTAGTAGCTCCTCTTTATGCAGCTTTACTAAGTTGTCAAGGCATGTTGTTTTTTTGTATTTTGGTAGGTAACCCCCTTTGTTTGCACTGTGTCTGTTCGTTCTTGAAATTCTGAGCATGTATCCTCGACGATTGCATTTCCTCATTTATCATATTTTATCTATTATAAATATGGTTATCTTGGATGTCAAAAACGAAATTTTACTAAAAATGAATGGAAGGTCTGAAAATTCATTTCATATTCTCAAACCCCTTGGGCTCCATTTGGTACAAGGATTTCTTGTGAGAAAATGTAACGAAAAAGAAAATCTCTTCATAAAAAATCTTGGATTCAAGTACAACATTTTCTTTTCCGTCACATTTTCCTTCAAGAAATCCTTCCACCAAACGCACCATTAATGTAAAGTTTCTACTTGCAGAAAAAAAGAAGCATAGGAGATAATAGATATACGTACAAAATATTGTAAATGAGCCTTTAGGCTGAATTTACGTATAAATTAAAATTCTGTTTCTAGAAAAGGAGATTTTACCAGATAAATTTCACATGAGATTGTAATTGTTTTCAAGTTATTCATGTCCTAAAAGTGTAAGATGTATGATTTAGAATTGATTTTTTAGCAACCATGGTGCCTAAGGAAGCATGAACACTAAACAAAGTGTATCCGTGTCGGACATGACACTAGTTGGATGCTCCTGTTACACGTGTCTTCCACATGTGTCCATCGTGAAGAACTGCTTTCCTTCATTAAATTGAAGAGTATAGATTTTGATTAATCATTTCTCATATAGATTAAAAGTGTGATGTCTGAGGCCTAAGTCCTTAGATCTATCTGTAAAGAGTGTGACTGCAATATTTTGAGGAATGGAATGGATGATAGTTTTACCATTTTAGTCATGTGATACATATTTTTATAACAATAGATAGATACATACATCATTCAAAAGTATTAACGTTTAGCGATGCCGATGCATCACGTCCTCAATCATTTATAAGAATGCTGTGTAGGGTATTCTTTTGCTTTTCTGTGCTACCGAAGCAGTAACTGCTGTTCATTTCTTGTAGAATTAAAAGGTCTCTTAAGGGGAGACTGGCAGACTGAAATAAGTGAAGTTGTTTTATGTGTCTAAGGTCGTCGTATAGGTTTTTGTAACGCCCCGGAATTCAGCCCAATCTTGAGCACGTCACTTGTCTTCAATCATAAGTAGCTCAAACATTTAGATAAACCAACCCATAACAAAAATTTATTGGAAAGCTAATAAACCAAATCATCTTTCAGCCTTATTATTATGTTTTCTGGCCTTTTAACTTTATTTAACTGATAACAGAAATACATCATCTTGGCCAATGGCCTACAACTATCTGGAAATGTAATAAAAACACTAAAAACGAAAAAGACGACACCCAAGTGAGCTTCGAAACCCTGTCTAACCTCTGTTCTCTCTACCATTGATTCTTGGTTCTATTTGGCATTTTACAGAAAAATAGTTGTACAAAAAAAAAAAAAAAACAGGTACGAGTCAGAAAGAGTATCAATCTATTGTAATAACGATAATTAATATAATGCATCTATTGCTATAACAAATAGAATAAGAAATAGATATATCAACTGCGATAAGCATGTAACTATGGCCAAAAGACACATTTCAACCATCTGCATAAGCAACATAGTCTACAATTCGGGATATACAGTGTCCAAATCGGAATATACATTCCTTCCGAATCTTTACGTAAAGATATATGGTTCCTGCGGAATCGGCTCACTCGAGACCAAGCTTCCGAGGCCAACAACCATCGTGGAATAATGTTCTTCCGTGTGTCAATACAGGTTATAAATTTTAGAGTAAACAACCTTACTTCCACTATATATGTTCAACAGCCATGCCCACATTCTATATGACACATATGACATCCAAGTAATCTATCATCAATCAAACATGTTATATTCCATGCTACGTTTCATTACATGCAATTTAGCTACTTAACATGTATTTTGTCATAAAATGTCAATAACGACCATCCATTAATATTTCATCAGTAATATATATGATTACTTTGAAATCCACTTGTAAACAATAACAATAAATTCTAGTCATTCAGCCCATAGTCATTCGAATGGTCAAGCCTTACCTTTCAAATGGTACCATCATTCGAATAGACCCAGCCAATCGTTCAAATGGTTGCTCTCGTTCGATAGCAACAGCGATAGGCGATAACACAAATTTGAAAACATCAGTTTAGTTCTACGAAATTCACATCCAGTAAAATAGAACTAAACACAGTTATTTCAATAGAATTGAACTTGGTTTCCGCTACGCACCTTATTTGATTCAAAGATGTCTCCCTCGGAAAGCTCGGATATGAACCCTAGGTGACTTCCCTCGAAGACCTCTCAACGCAATGCAAATCTACACGAATTGGACACGGATTTCATTATGAATTGATATTTCTAACTACAAATCAACCTTTTTAGCGCATTTTGGTTAATTAAGGCTAAAGCAGGTATGAACGACCCGAAGAATTAGGGGTTGAAACTTACCTCAACACGACAAGAACGAGGAAGCGAACCTGAATCCTCGTTTAAATCGTCACGCAAAGTGCTCTCCCCCTCGGATTGGTTGATTTTGTTCAAGGGTTTCTTATTCTCTCCTCTCCTCTCCTCTCTTTCTATTAGAAACCAACTAACCGTAAGAAAATAAAAGTGGATTGAATGTAAAGTTTTTGGGAAAGAAAACAATTAATTTTCCGTTCCAATTTCGGTTTATTACAATTTAGTCCCTTTAATTTATAGGCCTTACAGCTTACCTTTAACGACCCGTGAATCCACATAATAAAATATTGTCCGTTTTGGGCAAAGTTATACGTGCTACGCTGAAACTACCCAGGAAAGTCACCCATCCTGAAATTTCTCTAGCAAGAGCACACTTAACTTAGGAGTTCCAACCAACTCAACTCCCGCACGGCTTTAAAACGCGTTGTAGTTAGTAGATTCACGTTCTTACTTATATAGCACATCCCCATCCCTCACACGGGTGATGTGGGACGAGTGTTTGCCCCCCACCCCTTGACAACGTATCAACTTGATAGTATTTCATGCTTGCTCGCTGATGTCTACTCATACACGCATATCCAAGAACAGCTGCGGTGCTACGGTTTTCATTTTTTTTACCTTTTCTTTTCTTTTCTTTTCTTTTTATTTACTTTTCTTTATTTGAGATTCCGAATGAGAAGTTACAGATTGACAATCGCAAGAAGAATTACGAAATGTCTCAACCCATTTGTCTTTCGCCATCAAAGAAATATTTAGACCACATCCCCGAATCAGATTACGAAATGTCTCAACCCATCTGGAAATGATAACTCATCTCTAATTTGCCCAAGGAAGGGAGTGATGAGTCAAACAAGGGGCCTGGTTCATCTTTGTTTCTGGCCGATGGTATGTATGAGCTGCAAGGAGTGCATGAGTCCATGTAGCTTTTGTCTTTTGAGAATAGGGTTCTACTGTAAATGGCGGTTTGTCCCCTACCAACTGATACAAAAATGATTTGTGAAGAGTTTTTCTGTAGTTATTAGGAGAAACCACGTAGTTGGTTTCTAACGTATTTGCTCAGTAAAATATGTGACATATATAGAACATATTATAATGCACAAATTATTAGAACTCAATGCAAAATGTTGGCCTTTGTTTGGGTTGTTTTCAACTAATTCTCAGAAAAGTGTTTTGAGGACTTGTTTAATGTGGCCAGAAATTGCATTTCACATTTTTGTTCACTTCTGAACAAAGCAAGTTTTCCTCAGTCAAAAAATATAAAACCCAACCAAACAAGCTTGGTTTTCTTTTTCCTGTTATTTTCTACAAATGTCTTAAGTGCCAGCTTTACAAATTTCCTTTCTCATCTTTGATTTGGAACTTTGTGAAAGTTTCCTCCTGTAATATGAGGTATTATTTACTGATGCCTGGCATTTATTTTTCATTTTATTTCAGCTAGCAGGCCCTCATCCTCTGCCGGGGGGTCAAACCATTTCCCTGAAATCGCATAATTCACATGGTACAAAGGGTTCCATCACTAATGTTTCGATGATTCTCTTTTGACTTGCTGATTGACGGATATTATAGTTGTTGTTACATGCAATTGTTTTTTTGCTTTACCAGTGAAGTCTAAGGTCAAGTCTTTCACTGTGCCTGAATTCTTTGTCGAGGTTCCTGAATCTGCTAATGTTGGCTTTTTGGAGGTATTTAACGTAGCAATCTTGATTATTATGCACTTACCTTTTTATGTCAAGTACTTAAACTTATAAAAGCTGTATCTTGTTTTCTCTTATGGTTTCAAGTTTAAATAGTTCCATTTGTTATAGTTATTTCTAGTGGTTATTGGTAGCTGGAATAGTGATAGATTTGAATTTGCATGTAGTTTTAGCTCCTTGTTGCAATTTCTGTCCAATACCCCCCTCCTCTTTTTCCTTCTCTATCTCTTCTTCTTTATAGGATCATATAGCTAAATTTTGTTAGCGGTCTTGGAACTTCTTCTGCAGTTTATTGACTATCACTGCATAGAATCTTTGCCACAATTATGTTTTGTCTTCTCCTCTATTACAGCTTTGTGTGTGCAGTATTCTTCGAAACCTTTCTCGGATTAGCTTGGTAATTTGTTTCCCGTTGTTGCAGAAAGCTATACTGGAGAAAGCAACTGCGATAATTGGTGGAGGAAGGTACTTAGATGTACTTATTTCGGGGGGAAACGCCCGAGATGAGAATGAATTTACACCAATGGCTGGTACTTCT
>MKEJ01096357.1:0-14181 GCA_001753735.1 Embelia ribes | reverse complement strand
ACACACACTTACTTATATGTTTACATACACCAACTCATCTACTTATTTGCTCTCCCTCTTTCAAACTCGCCAAAACTAGGATTCCAGCCACAAGAGCGATCAAGTTCCAACTATCGGAGCCCAGTGGAGTAAATAGGCAATCATACACACCCCATTTTCTATCACGAGTCGGCCTTAGGTGAGGATTTCAAATGAGGTTTTGCATTCTAATTTGTACTTAAATTTTGCTTGTTATTGTATTTTATTTCCATGTGATTTACTAAATTTCTTACTTTTAGTTATGTAATGATTCTTAAACAACCCTATTACACATGAAAATTACATGTAATAAGCTAAATAATGAACTAATTTAGTTTAAGTTTAAAAAAATAATATTACCATTGAAGACATTGATTTTGAGGCAATAAACGACGTTATTTTTAAAATGAACATACCATCGCATTCAAGAGGGTTGAATTGTGTAAGTTGGAAAGTTTGGTGTCCGTCGGTGGTGGGTGTCGCCCACACGCACCGCCACAATGGTGGCGAGAGGGTGCCCTTTTACGAATACAGAATTTATAGATATATATAAGAATATAGTTGAAATGTTGTACCAAAAAATTTAGTGGTCCAATGATTAGTGTGTTGGGCTACAAACATGTAGACCGAAGATCGGTTCTACCTAGGCGCAAGTTTAATTTTTTGGGAAATAAAAGTTGGATTATATATTTGTGCTGTAAAGATAATAAAGATTAAAACACAAATAAGGTTGTGGTCTGGTGGTTGGCATCTGGGCTTGGGAATCCGGGTACACGAGTTTGAACAAATGCTGCTACCTTCTACATTTATTTATTTATTTTTATTCTCTCCTTATGTCCTATAAAATAAGTTTTTATTTAAATAAAATTATTTTAAAATATTTTTATACTGAAAGAGAATACTATATTTTTACAAAAAACTTACCTCACTAAAAAGAATAAAATAAAATTTGTTTATGCTAAGAAAAATACTTTTTAAAATTATATTTCAGATTTAAAATACTATTTGTTAACATGTTTAATCATATAAAATATTAATAAATAGGGGGAATTTTTTTTTAAGCTTATAAAATTATTTTACTTGGACAAAAATAATTTTAGCAGAAAAAAATTATTTTTCTAAAATATTTGGAAATATATATATATATTTAGATATTTTTATTAATATTTTATTTGTGATTAAATATTAATAAATAGACAAATGCTTGTTAAAAATCAAGAAAAATATATTGTTTTGTCAAAAAATATTTTTTGGAAAAATGAGTTATTTAATTTGAAAATTTTATTTTTGAATAATACTTTTAACACATTATTAATATTTTATTGATAAAATATTAATAAAATAGGGATAAATACCCGATAAATTAGTAAAAAAGGTAGAAAATTTCCCTAAGCCTCTTAGGATTAAAAGACAGTCTAGAAACTAGAAAATTGAGTTGTATGACGAATTTTGAAATAGAAATAGACAAGTTTAGTGGACTTAGCCCGGTTATATATTCATAGTTGAATTCCTAATTCGTAATTTTTTGCAATACATTGACTTGCATGACCAAATGATGAAGCTTACATCATGAATTGATTAATAAGAATATTTGAATAATATAAATAATGAGAGAAACGTACTTCTACTGGTAACTTAACATTATGCCCTACTCGGGCTAAAGGCGACACATTCCCTATTGCTTGACTCATAGGTGCCTATTTGGACAGTTCTCAACATATATGGATATATATATATATATATATATATACATATATATTATTTATAGAACTTTTATTAATATATTAACTATTTTTATTGGCACATTAAACAACTTATTGTAAAATATAATATTGTCTTCTATTTAATTTTTCATTACCAGGGGCAATATTGTCCAAAAAAATTAAATGGTGCTCATTGATAGTTTACTAAAACCCAGGGTACCTAATTGATTAAAATTGAAACTAGTGGTTGTTGACTAATAATGGCATAAACCTCAAGGGTGGTCATTGATAATTACCCTATAATCAGTAAAATAATATAGCAGTATACATGCCAAAATGCGTACTTACTGTTACTCATTTACTCCTAAATTATAATCAAACAACTGAAAAGAGTTAACATGTGAACCAAAGTTTCTAGCCTTAAAAGAGAAAAGGAAAGTTATAAGCATATCAAAATAGTCCTTTTAAGAGAAAAAGATTTAAATATAGAAGCTGAAATAACTCACAGGCCGACTGATGACCTTATCTTTTTCCTTCATACTTGATTTAACAAACTTTGAGAAATCTCTCATGTTAGCAGAATGATGAAAAGGATCTGCAGATGCATTAGGCTTGTTTTCTTTGAAAACAACAGAAGAAGTCCCTCCCCTTCCAAATAAACTACTACCACTAATTGCTTTCGAAGAAGACAAAAAACTACCCTTCACACGATCCAGATATCTTGTTCCCGAATTCCCATGGCTATAACTTCTTGTGACACTGCTCTTATTCCCATGTGTCGTATCTAAACTATGTAACATATCTAAACTTTGGTTATTGGCAGTATCTGTGGTGGTTCTGAAATTTGACTTTCGGTGAATCTCACTCTTCCTATCTAATTCCCTTTTCCGCACACTTTCTTTACCAGCTCCTTTTTCCAATCCCTCTACATCTGAGTTGCTTTTACTAGACCCTTTATCTTTCTCCCTCCTATCTTGTTGCTTGTTCTCAGATTCCTTCCCGTGGTCCTTTTCCCTCGAAGCAGAAACACTTCCGCAATGGTCTTTTTCAGCACCTGCTATCTCATCCTTCAATTTCCTACGCTCCTCCACCAGCCTTGACACCTCTTCCCTTTGCTTTCTTTCCTCCTCCTCTAGAAGCTCCCTCTCAACCCTAGCCTGTCTCTTCTCCTCAGCTTTTCGGCGAGCTTTCTCTGATCTGTTCTCATTATAATTCCCCATGTTATCTCCCTGTTTAGTTAACATCCCATTGTGGTCCTCACCCAACGAAGAATCAACTCCATTAGAACTACTCTGTGCCATCCTTCTCCAAACCAGCCCAATGCTGGTGAGAAAAACCATAAAAATCTTGCGCCAAAACACAGCAAAACATGAATGAGACCCCACTGTCATACACGTCTCTTTGCGACTATAAAGCTCACTTCCATTCTTATGCAAATTACTAGGCAACCCACCTAAAGTTCCGCGCACCATATTACCATTCTCCAACCAGTCTTGTGCATATATATCCGACCAAACCTTTCCATTCAACAGTTTCGCCCCTTTCCCAACCAAATGCTTCAAAATCCCCGCATTCGATAGCCCTTGGGGTATGGGCAGATCCAGCACAGGTCTCTTCGAGACATGCCCGCAATACGAACACATAAACTTTCCCCCACCCGGGTTCTGGTCCCTGTAAGGAGTCAGACAGTTCCTACACCTACGCGTGGCAGTCTTTCTCAGCTTCTGCATCTCGATGGCCTCAGATCTCTTCTTCTCTCTCATCAGCGCACTCCTCCTCATCCTCCAGAACGACAGCTGAGGCATCAAAACCTCGTACCAGCAAAGGGTCATCAGCAGAACGAAAACACAGGTCAATCTTGTACACGTGATTTCAAAACAGAAAGCGGGTGGGAGCAGCTGCGAAAGCATCCACAATCCGATCATCGGGATAACTAACCAAGGAAGCATGGTACCAACCCGTCGAGACCACTTCTGGAGTACACACAGTATACACATTATCCCTCAAAAACCCACCGACAATTTCAAGCAATTCTAGCTCACCCACTTTCCAAAATACCCAAAAAAAACCCAACCCACAATCCAAAACTCTAGAAAATCACAATCCCTTGAAACCCTAACGGTGAGACCTAATATCAATGGCGACAAATCAAATATTAACGCAATATATAGACATTTAATCGGGAAAATGGACAAATTGGGATTGAAACGAGCTGAACCCTAATGAGAAGTCAGAGAAACAAAACCCTTAGAAGACTTACAGATTGGGGTCCATTTGTGGAGGATATTACCAGCCGAGACGATGACGACGACGACGGAGGTGGTGTGAATGACGGCGGAGACGGTGGTCGTGGCTATACTTTATACTCCTCGAGACACAATGAAAATGGAGACGATGATGATGATTTATCTGCTGAGAGGAAACAAATACGCGTACCGCCGCCCTTATTATTTATTTTTTTGTTTTTTTTTTTTTTTTTTTTTTTTTTTTATCATTCACTAGATGTTCTTTTTCATAATAGGGATCAACTTTCTTACTTTTTCCAGATATATAGACCATTAGTATAACAACCAAATGAATGGGGTACATTTAGCAGTTTACTTTAAATTATGGGGACTGCATTGTAGTTAACCTAAACCCCCGCCAAAATGTAGGGAGGGAGTAGGAGTGAAACTTGTAACATCAAAAGGGCAATTTTGTAGTTTGTTGAAAATTAGCAGGCCACGTTGTAATTTAGAAAAACTTGTAATAAGGTAGTAATTTATTTCACAATTTTGGAAGAAAAGTATATTTTTCTTAGATTTACCATATATTACTTTGGCTTATCTTGATCTTTATTTTTTATTTGGATCCATATACGTAACCTTATAAATTTATTGAAATTAGAACATGCGTTACGAGAATGAATTTCAATTCCGCATCTAAAAAGAGAATTAATTTTGTGCATATGTTATACCGAGCAGCAAACAAAAAATAAAACACTAATTTATTCGTATACACGGAAAAATAGCTAAGCTAATTCTTGGTAGGGTCGGTTTGGTTGTTTGTGATTTTTAAGTAATTAAATTAATTTATTTTTATTGAAAGAAAAATTAGATTTATTTAGTTAATTTAGGCCAAAATAATATATAAATTTAGCTTATAAATAGTCAGATATTTTCTAATTTTTAAATAAAAAATTAAAAAATTGAAGCTTATAAATCCCATCCGAATAACGCGTTAACTCTTCCCTTTCAGTAACAACAATCAAATAACATGTCTCAGAAGTAAAGAATATTGTGTATAGGTGTTTTATGTAGATTGTTGACTTATTTGTCTTTTTACTATCTGGGAAACATAAAAATATATAAATTAATTGAAATAGTATCAAATTATATGTATTTATGTAATTGTATTTGACATAAAAAATAAATAAATATGTTTCGGATGAAAGTGAATCCCAAATTTTTTGTTCCTAACTCCGTCTTTACTAAAAATAGATATCTTATTTCCGATATAAATCTTAGTTATTCGGAAGAAATAATTTGTATCGGTATTTCAATTTCAATTTAAATGTGATGTAACACAAATACCATCTATGGTTGGCAAGGCATGCTAAATATGATGCAACACTATTCATGAGCAGAGACTGAAACTGAGTTTTCTTCAGTTTAATTAAGTCATTAGTCATAGTGCGCCATCATTGGCAAAGTTACATATTAGAGCATAAATATTACAAATATACACTTCTTTTTTTTAAAGAAAAAAAAGACTTTATATTGAATTTGCTGTTCTCCTAAGACACAACTGTTAGAATATTTTTTATTTTATGACAAGATAACTCTTGCAATTCATTGTATAGGTTGCACGTAATATTCATCGGTCTACAACTCTTGTAATTTACTCATGTTTTAATTTATAAAGTTGCATAAAAATGAATCACTCTTTAGTGGTTCATATGTTAATTCCAAAGGTTACATATTTTGATGTTAGTGGTCATAAAGTTTGAGATAAGCGGCCATATATTAGATGCTAATGGGCATGATGATGAGTTACATATCTTATAAATTCCCTGTAATTAGATAGTAGAGATTATTGTTATGATTTGACAGATAATAGAAATTTAAGGAATTTCAAGAGGATTAGATCTTCATTTTCTTTATGTAAATTAAACAAACTCCATCAATTTGTGTAGTACATACAAATATTGAAATGTAGAAAGAGAGCAAGATGAGTACATAAGTATTCACGATCATGGGAGGAACAAATGAATTTGTTTTAATTTGTGTAGTATGCCATAAGTATTCACGATCATCTCAAACTCAAAATGCAAATATTATTTATTGTGGACTACAATTTACTTCTAAACGTGTAAAATTAAACGATACGAGGAACATTTCCAGTTGTGTACCAAAGCACATCATTTCTTATCAATTGGAATATTTTGTAATCATTAGTAATATTGTACTATCTTTCTATGTTCTGCTCTACTTCCGTTTTTATCCAACTACCTCTTTTTTATCTTTTTCTTTGGGCCAAAATTACTTAATTTTGTACTTTTACCATGTTGCAAATTTTAATAGGAAGTCTACTTAGGAAAAGAGTATTTAAGTAGGCAAATATGAAAAGTAATAGAAGAGGATTGAAAGAATTTGGATATTTTATTACTTAAACTTTTTTTTTTTGCTTGGTTACAAATGGGCAACACTACATGTATTTATACCGCTATTCAAAATGGGTGATCGTAATTGATTCAATTCAATTTTATATCATCCGTCTAGAATTCTCTTCAAGATCCTTACAAAAATATCTAAGATATTTTACAATGAGAATTCTAAAATAATTTTAGAAACTATTATGGAAAAAATCTAGATAAATATCTAGATTTTTATAACCAATAAGCTTTTTTGCTCGGCTTATTTATTACAAAGTTCAATATACAAAATAGGACCAAAGTAAAAAACTCAAACAAAATCATTCATATATGCATTGTATTTTGCATTAGAAAAAAATTGTTATTGGAGAATGTGTTTCCCAGATCGAATGGATTTCCTTACTAACTATTGTTAGTAGTCTTCTTGATATGTAAGAGTGGTTAAAAGTTGATTTTAAAATTTTGATAAGTGTTTCAAATAAGAGGTGATTGTGCACCCTGGTGAAAAACATGGCTCTTCCCTGTAGTAGTCAGATCACATAATAGAATTTAATGATTCTTAAGATGTGGTTTAAGGAACTAATTTTGGAAATGACAAATTTAAAGACTAATTCATAGCCACAGCAATTTTAGAAAAGTTGAGAATCAAAGGACCAACCCTGAAAAGTTTATTCTGGATTTGGCACAAACCAGATCGACGGTTGCGTAAATTCAAATGCTTCTTCCCCAAGAAGATGAAAGCTTCGGTCCACCAATGTATAAAAACCCAAATCCTCATCTACCGTGGATATTTTGTGTGTTCTTCATCAGTATAGTAAATGGAATTTGGTTTGCATTTAGGAAGATCTATGGTAGAAATAGCTATCGAGCCGTTGTCACCCATGAATAACGCTTGCTTGCCTAAATCGTGGATTTACTTTCCCAGCTCTTCCTCAGTTGGATGTGACAACTTAAAGACTTTGAAGTCTAAAGAATTCCAAAACTCATGCTGATCTTCTTCGCCATCTAAGGGGTTCCAAATACTCTTGACGAATAATAAATCTCCTTCTAATGATTCAACTAGATAGCTGCCATCGGCATCATAACAACTCGAAGTAACAATAGTTTTATAATTACCACTATCTATGTCTACCCGCACAAGTCTGTTACAATTAGTCACACAGTATAAATAGTCCTTATAAGTTATAATATCACGAAGTGTGCTGTCGTCTAATGTTGATGAAATCCCAAGAGAGGTTGTCTGATTTGCAGACGGCCAGTTTATGCATACCACTGTAGATTCAATGCGGCATAATATTTGGGTACACGGAAGGGTCCGCTGTTAATTTCGCCTTGTGAACAAAATATTCAAAGTCATCTTCGAACCATTGTCAGCACACTTGGTCTTTAAGAGTTGGGAGAGAGATGCAACTCTTGGTGAATGGGTTCAGAAGGGTTATGACAAAATTCTTTTCCACACAAATTAACCAATCATGGGAGGAACCAATGAATTTATTTCAGTAACAAAACGGTAGTTCAATGTTGTATTTTATCCTATCGAAAATGTTATATAAACCTCTCTTCTTGTCATTATTTTCATCCGTCGTGAGCACAAGCATCGGACGTTTCTTACGAGATTCCTTGAAACGATGAATCCAAAAGGTGTACCGGAAGCCCTTCCCAGTCTCGAAACGATGAATCCAAGCACGAACCGAAACAGAAAAAGAAAAAGATTATTGTTTCCATAACTATGTTACAAATATTTACTTTTGAAAAGTAGTGTTCGATACAAACATGATAGCCAACAATAGATGCCTATGTCACATTAATCCAAACTCAATTGCGGATCCTATCGCTAGTGTAGAAAAACTAAGTTCCTAAAAATATAATTATTTTTCAAGCTTCAATTTTTTTCTTAATTCTGAAATCTATCACTTGGGATATAAAAATTGTGCACCTCCAAATTTTAAGTATGGTGCAACATAATCTGCTCCCCACTTTGAAACAAAAAAGCAGACACTAGAAGTATTTTCCACAAATTACGGATAGGGAAAGATTATGTGCCGCATTTGGGGTCATACATCTTAATTTGTTAGATTGAATCCTGATCCGTGTTGGGAATTATCGTGGGTGCGAGATACTGGACCTTGTGGACTAATCGGACAGCGTAAGCCAACGGAAATCACACGTTAAAAAAATAAATAAAAATCCATGGTCCCTACCATCTCCGAAACTTCTGTAGATTTTATGCATAAAATTTAAGAATTTCCGAATAAGCCCACTGCTTGCCCCTACGAAAAGAAAAGAAGAATCCCTATACATAGAATAAAAGCAGTAGGCCTTCGACCTCGTGAATTCTAGGCCTATCACTGTTATAAAATACAATATGTAAATATCCAAAGTTCTATATCTGTAATTTAGAAAAGCCAAACTTACATAATAAAGATTTTACTTATATGAAAAATAAATAAGTAAATAAATGAAAAAAAATAAAAGGGACACAAATTTTGACACAGATTGATGTGACGGTTAGATTTATATAGGTTGAAGTGTTTGCAAGTAATCAAAACGTTGGATCAATTTATATCTAAACCATTAGTAGCATACGCGTTTAAAATTTGTGTCAAAAAATAAAAATAGTTACATAAAATCCAAGATAGAATTACGTAAAAGATCACTTAGTTTTTCCCTAAAGCAAATTCAACTATATTCAATTGGTTGCTGACAAAATTCAGAAACAGATCCAATTAAAAAAACTATAGAAGATGGAATTTCGGCAAAAATAAAACAACAAATACGAACACTACAAGGTTGTTAACAACAAATAACACGTGTAGCAATACCAATTTGTCTTTGTTTTTTTGATATATTCTAACTGTTGGATCATTTTAGAATTATTGGCTTACAAAACTTATAAAATAATTTGTAAAGAAATTTTATCCATGATCCAGAGAATTATACTGTCTCTTAGAGATTTTACGTCTATTTTACCCCCAAAATTTTAAGGGGCAAATTGAAATCATATTATTTATCAAAATTACTCAAAATTTTCCAAAAATAACTCTTAAATGTTACCTTTTGCCTAATTTTTTTTATTATGCTTTATCAAAGAGTGCATTTTATAAATGAATATCATACATTGTATAAATAAATACAATACATTTTGCTTAAAAATATGATGATATTTTAGTGTGTGAGTTTATTGTTATTCTACGTTATGATTCAATTAGAGTTTTCACGGACCTAGTTCTTGAGAATCGAGATTTTTTTTTTGTATTTTGCTCCATGTTTTCTCTTCTCAAGGCCATAGTGGTGAAACTTGGTCATTGATTCTGGCTAAAATTAATTGAGTTTGGATGTCGAGTAGTAGATACTTGATATGATAGACTAATAATTATCTGGTGAGTTTTAAGATCATCAGCGGTGAATATAAATATTTTTTTTCGGGAATAGAGTTTGCGTTTAAACTCTATTTATGTTGTGACTTTATTGGTTCGACCTATAACTTGTATTTGTGAATTTCTAACCTGGTATAGTATCTTAATTATCAATTTATTTTGTATCAGGCTAATTTGTGTTCTGATATGTATTTATAGCCTAGCTTTCTGTATTCATTAACTATGTATTTGCGCTAAACCAATCGCATTGTATGCATGTAGTAAAGAGAAATCAATGTTATCATAAAAAATCACTCTCTCTCCTACGTATCAGCAAATGTACGACAATATATAGAAAATCTCTTACATATATAAAATCCCACTTCATATTTTAATCACGACAAACTAAAAATATGGGTAAAAGATAAATAATCTGATTACATGTCACAACAATTGAACGGTTAAACAAATTTGCAAAGCCTATGATATTATTAGAGTACCATGCCGGATACACTAAATAAGTTATCATATGCATGAGATAAATAATTATATAGCGCAGCAAGATTCGGTTTATAATACGGTGCTGGACCCGACACCGTTAGTAAATGGGGAAGAGTAGCGATTAGTGAATACACGAAGAAGACTACAAATAGGATACAAATATTAAGTAAAATATTAGACTAGGTGGATTAGGGTTATGCACGCCTCCATTGCCACTTATAAGTTATGAGTTCATCCCGTTAGAAACAATCTCTCTAAATATAAGAGTAAGGTTACGTACATCAGACCCTCCCGAACCCCGTAATTCAGGAATTTTATGCGCTGAACCATCATATATATATATATATATATAAAAGACTAGATGGTGTATTTCCGAGCTACAAATCCCACTCAATTCGTCTTTGGGAAGGAATGAGGTGGTGTCTTTCGAAAGGGGAGGTGTGGATTAGGTTGTGAAAGGACAAAAATGTCCCTGGGGTAAGCTGAGATAACTGAGTAGCATGCACTGGAAATCACTCCACACATTCGCTACGTTCACCCCTTTCTCGATGCAATGGCGCATAACTGAGCTTCAACCTGAATTTTAGCATTTTCTTCTAGCAATTTCACTCGTTTCCCCCACCCAATCGCAAACTTGTACTCACATATGTTCACACATAAGAAGCTCCAACAACAAAGCTCCGTATGCATCCAAGTTCGCACATCCAACTGACTAACTCCTCGTTGCCTTCATGGTTCAACCAGCTAAGATCGACAGCTGGATCTCATGGGCGATCGACCCAAATCGCATGGTCAGGGTTCAAGCCCTTTTCGTCTTCAAGGATTCCAATGCATCCAGGGCCATCAAAAAGATAAAAGTACAAATGTTCCCAAAATAGTCCACTATGGTTGTGTGGATGCCAACAAGAACACAACTGGATTAGTGTTTAGGATGAGAAGTCCAACCATCTTTTCTTTTCCCATTATAATCCGAACCCGAGTCATAATCACTGCATAATATTCAGATCGGGTCATGGCCATTGATACTACACAGACAGTCAGTTATCGCATCCCCAAAGAGAGATTGATTCATTGAACACAAGCCGCTCCAAGTGCCAACAGATACAATACAACACAAGCACTAAACCGAGCGAGTTCAGACAAGAGGCCTGTTGGAAGGTGGTCATGGAGTTTCCATCCCGGCTTTCACCTCATGTGCTAACCTTTCATTATGAATCAAATTATAAGGATTTTTTTTTACAAACCCTTCAATACGTGCAGGGCGTTGAAGTGAATCAAGGTTGTAAATTTGATTCTCAGCCCACCGGGTTCTGAATGGCTAAAAACAAGGAAGACTGTTTAAACCCAAATTTAATCCTACCATAACATATCAGCATTATTAGTAGTAAAGGATCTATCAACAGGCAGGATAAGAAGGGTATCAAATGAGAATAAATATCTTCCAGAACATGGATATAAAGTGTGAATTGAATCAGACAATTAATTCAACTAGCAAGTTTGAAAGCATCAATGAAGAGGCCATATGTAAATCCCATCTTAAAATTATTCAGGAGCGCAATGGGGAACGTCACTTTTGGCCTGCTATAATAGAACTTAGTTACATATTCTGTGAGTAGAACACAAACCACTGCAGCAATTACATCATTAACACCTAATGCTCCAAATGACAGAGAAATCGTCTGTGCCACATAAAAGCCACCCAACAAGGAGATTCCCCCAAAAAGAGCTCTCCTAGAAGGGCTCTTGAAGTAGTTTCTTGATAACTCAGGCACAATCCGGATAATGTCAACTAGCCTACGAGGCCCTTCATTTTCTTGTACCGCTCGGATTTTGAATAACCTGGTTGGAGACTTTGAAACAAATGATCCACATTTTTTAGGTGCAATTAGACTTTTGGGGATTACACCAAATCGGAGCAGCCCCATAGAGATTGCCATTGAGATTTGGGACAAGTGGTGAGTATTTATCAGAGTTTTACTATACTTCTGGAAAAAAGGACAAACAAAGTTTTTCGTTAGCCTAAATAGGAAATCGTGATAAGAACAAACTGCAAAATGACAATAATCGAGAGTAACATTTCACCACGATGACAGAAATATTCAAGTATCAACCAGTTTAGGTAATTGTCCAAGATTTACCAAGGGAAAAAAGAGCGAATGAAAGCCATGCCCTTTATGCAGGCAATTTCATGAAATTTCAGTTGAATAGTACATATATTCGATATCATTAGAATGCTCGAGTTCTTACAATGATTTGGATGAAGATTGTCTGGGGTTAAATGCCAAACTCATATTCTAGCTAAATTTGGAAAAAAAAAGAACATGCCCAAACCAATCAAAAACTTCAAATATGACCATTTATGACTGACAAAGCCATAGTCTGATTTTAGTCATTGAAAAACAACCCAACACTGACTTTGAAAAACAAAAGAAGAATAAGAAATGTGATCTGCACCCACTTATGATTTGAAGAATAATGACAAAGGCTTTAGTCAGTTGAGTAGAGACGTAAGAACGGTATCTGTAATTCCAATGAAATGAGTAGTTGAAGGACAACGGTAGAACAATAGTGAATTCAAAGAAGACGGCAAAGACCAAAAAAAAAAACATTCCATCAGCAGGGTATAAGGAATCAAATTCTGGATAGAAGTGGACCAATTACGATGGCAGAGGCTCACAGATTCAGATATATAACTCTATACTCATAGTTTCAAGAGTATAAGCATGAAATCTTCGAAATGCAAGAATGATTATTGAACCAAGAAATTGGTAAACATTACAGTCTCCAATCCATTATATTTAAATCAAGGCCTACATGCCCATCAAGGTAGACATGAATGATTATCAATATGGAAATCTCAAGAGACTTACAGAAGACCCCAATTTTTAAGCACAAAACCCTAATTTCAAAACAAATAATCAGTCTCTATTTCACTCCAGCTGCAGAAAAAAATAATTAATCATACAGTTGACAACTAATGAGAATTAATCGACAGAAATTAACTGTGTAAGCATATATATTAACATAGCCAACAAGAGAATCATATGAACTCAGCCCTTCAATCAAATTAAACATAAACAAATGCATGATTATCAATAGGTAAATCTCAAGAAACTTATAAAAAAGCCCAATTTTTAATCCCAATAACCTAATTTAAAACCAATAATCAGTTGCTATTTCACTTCATCAGCAAAAAATAAAAATAAATTTAATTATAAAAATCTGATGCTCAAGAGAGTAATCTCACCTATAAGCTCAAACCCTTTGGTTTAATTGCTCCTCTTTTACACTTTCAGTTGATTCGAGCAATAAAAGATTGCATTTTTATTTTTCTAATGAGAGAGAGAGAGATAATTTGCAATTTAGAATTATGGTTTAATTCCATTTTGTTGCCCATAGTTTAGAAACTTGACAGTATTACCCCTATAAGTGGAAGACATCCTCTTAATTGATGACCTTGACTAGAGTTGAAACATGTTTAGACTTTCTGGTTCCCATGTCTATTTTGTAAAGTAAATTCTAGTAAAATTTACTTACAAGAAAATTAGCTTCATCAAGTTGAAGACTCCAAACTTCTCACAATAGCAAAACAAACAAGAACAACTTAAAATATAAGTTTCCAAATATAATTTATAAGTTACAAAAGGAGATGGACCTTCGAGATACCCTACAAAGTAGATTGTACATGCATTGCATTCAACGGACTCAACTTCTGATTGTGTGGTCTCCATCACTTTTTCCATCTTAAGCTTTCCCGTGGGTGAAAAACCAAGGGTTCCGCACCATCCGTCTTGTAGAATTGGCTAAGGATCAGAATCTGGTCATGGAAATACGCTTTCTTGTCCCACAAAAGCATGGAAATCGGCTACCTTTGTTCCGCAAACTTCCGACTTTCCAGACTCCGAAACAAAGTATTTTGCCGGCCTACAGATCAACCTTCGAGCTGTAAAAGAAAACCCCAACATTCCTC